>CM044007.1:50817811-51075311 GCA_024085815.1 Flaveria linearis | reverse complement strand
CGGAATAATATTTCCTTTTTCAATATTATGTCCTAAAAATCTTATTTTTGTTTGGAAAAGTAACATTTTTGGCCTAGATATTACTAAACCATTTTGTATGATTATATCTTTAAAATTTTGTAAGTGTTTGAAATGAGTTTGAATATCTTTTGAGAACACTAAGATATCATCTATATAGACAATTATAAAATTACTGAAATGAATAAAAATTTCATTCATTATTTTTTGAAATTCACTTGGAGCATTTTTTAGTCCAAATGGCATGACATTCCATTCATAATGGCCAAATGGCACTGTAAAGGCAGTTTTATATCTGTCTTTCTCATCTAACTGAATTTGCCAATATCCAGATTTTAAATCAAATTTTGAAAATATTAAATCATTATTTAATCTATCTAATAGATCTTTTTTATTAGGTATAGGATACCTAATCCATTTTAAAACTTTATTTAAAGGTTTGTAGTTTATTACTAGCCTGGGTACTCCTCTTTCTTGCTCTGAATGTTTATTCACATAAAAAGCGGTACATGACCATGGAGACTTTGAAGGTCTTATTAAACCTTTTTCTATTAAAGTTTTTATTTCATTTTTACATAATTCTAGATATTCAGAATTCATTTGACATGGTCTTGCTTTTATAGGTATTTGATTCTCATGAAAGTCATTTTCATATGGGAGAGAAACTATATGTTTCTTTCTATCCCAAAAAGCATTTGGATGATCATTACAAATTTGTAACGAAAATTGATCTTGTATTAGCTTTATCTTTTCCTGTAATTTAGGATTCTTTAATCTTTCTTCTATTGTAAGAGTATTTATTTCTTGTTTAAGAAAATTAATTTGATTTTGTTTTGCTTGAATTAATGATTCTTCAATATCATTTATAAATCTGTGAATAGGTTTGTGAACAAATTAAAAGGTTATTTCTTTTCCTTGATAAGTTCCCGTAATAGATTTTTCATCAATATGTTTTATGGGGAATATCTTATTCCAAAATGGTGTACCAAGTATTATTTGGCTAGTTAGATTTTTTACAATCATAAAGCTGTTTGGAATACAAACTTTATCTTGACAAATATATGCTTGAGGTAATTTATAATTTATAATCATTGGTTCTCCACCAGCAGAACTAACTCTATGAGTAGTCTTATGAAAATACTTACTAGGGATAATACCCTCTTGAACACAATTCAAATCAGCTCCACTATCTAGTAAAGCAACTAATTCTATCGAATAATTGTTTTCTATTAATAACTTAATTTTGATATGCCATTTATGGGATATAACCATCTCATATATGGATAAGAATTTTTCATCTTTATCTAAGGATGTTAAAAATTTCTTAGAGGTTTCAGGATTATCTATAATCTCCTTCATCTCTAAACTTCTTATTCTTTCTTCTAGGGTTACATTTTTTCCCTTAAGATTCTTAATTTCTACTTTTAGATTATCAATCTCTATTCTTAAATCCGCAATATTGACAGAATTTCCAATCTTATTTCTCTGACTTAATTGTCTTCTAACCTCACTTAAGGTATATGGCTTAAAATCTTCAACAACTATAGACGTTGAAGGTTTATCTTTCCCAATTATCTGAGAAGTAATTTTTTCCCTAATTTCATTATCTTCTATTGCTTTTAATAGATCTAATATATCATTAGAAATAACATTTATTTCCATATTCTCAAATTGAGCAATTATTTGATAAATGTTTTCTTCGTTATCTGTGTCTGATTGACCACATTCTTTTCCTGTTTTATAAGGAAAACATTCATTATCTGAAGTTATTAACTCTTCTTCTTCTAATATATTTAATTCTCCATATGAAGAGTTTTCTGACTTTGAATTAGACTCAGAATTAATTAAAATTTTAGATAATGTATCTTTTAGTTTTTCATCTTCAATATTATTGAGTTTTTTCTTTGCCCAACAAGTTTTTGCTTTATGGCCTGGACGACCACATTTTTTGCATATTATATAAGGTTTATAGGGTTTATAATCCCTTTTTCTTTTGGATTTTCTTTCTTCTCTTTTTTGTTTTCTTTTTTGTAATTTTTTATTTCTTTGAGAAGGTATTAAATTCTTTTTGTTATTATAATTTTCTCTGATTTTTTCCATTCCAAATTGACTACAAAATTGACCTAACTGACTCTTTTCATTAAGAGAATGCTTTTTAATTTGTTGATTAAGCTTTATTTCATTGCATAAGGCTAATCCTTCCTGAACACAAGTTCCTATTAACTTGCCATAAGTATAATCTTCATAATTAATACTTACTTCTCCTTTCCTAAGGTTTTTTCTAACCCTTTCTGCAAATAAAGGAGGTAAACCATCAATAAACTTAGACTTCCAATGAGTACTATTAGACTCTGGGAGTTCCATAACTCTACTTAAGAAAGTATCTTTATACCATCTAAATGATGTAAGAGTTCTACATCTTAGATTTTGTAATAAAGTTCTGATATTCTCAGAATTATCTGACCATCTTCCTGTAAAATGATCAACAATATTTACTACCAGTGTATAAACTGCATTTGGAGTTTGATTTCCATTTTCTTCTTTGATATCATTTAAGATATTATTTTTATCTGCTTCTGATAAATAATTATCCCACCAGCCTTTTAATTGACCAGTAAATCCGGCTATTATCATTTTAGCAAAATTTTTATCATAATTACCATTACTTTTACAGATAGTACTATACATCATCATTCTATGTACAGTATCTGTAATTTGTTTATCAGTTTTGCCATCTATGTTCCATTCATAGATGTGTTTTCCATGATATGAATTATTAACTATATATTCTTGTTCTTCTATTAGAACATCTTGTGGAGTTGGCCTAGGATAGTAATATTTCCTTTATGTAGGCTTATTAGCAAATTTTTTAAGCTTTTTAATTTCATCATCAATTTTTTCTTGGTAATTATCTTTATTTATGGAATCTGAAAATTCTTCAGTTAAAGTATTGATTTTTAAATTTGAGAATTTTTCATTTAGACTCTTTAATTTTTTGTCTAGTAACATTTCTATTTCAGAATTGGATTTTAATTTAAAATCTTTTATTTCAGGCGGAGGTTGTATAGCCGGAGTGGCTATAATACCTTTCTCTTCTTCTTTATGAGAGAATTTTAAATTTTTAATCTGAGATATTAATTCATTTATTCTATCATTTATAGAATTTAATTGTTCCCCTAAAACAATAAGCATATGTTTGTATAATTTTGTTGTTTAAACATATTGTTTATGTGAGCTATTGTCACTGGTAATGTGTTTTCTTCCATTAATTTTTGAAAAGCTTGATAGTATCTAATTTCATTATCTTTTTCTATCTTAAATGGTTGATGAGGAGGAAAAGTAGTTTTTAAAATTTTTCCATTTATATTGTATTCTCTCTGTATAACAGAAATCATACTATTAGTATACTTATTTATAGACCATGGAACAAAAGGTTTAATTGCATTTTCTTCACTAAGTTCTTTATAAAAAACTTCTTAAAACATACTTGTATCTTGGTCATCAAAATTTTTGAAAAACCAATTTCTAAATAATTTTCATTGTTCTCGATTAAATTCTTCACTAATTATTCTTCTTGCCAATGATCCTTGGCTAAAATTTATTTTTTCTACTTGATTCATCATATCGAAAAAATCATTTCTGATTCGGTTAATTCCGGTTCATTAGGCTTATATACACCTCTTACTATATTATCAGAATTAATTCTTAATTCTTCTACCTTATTTCCAGGTAATTCTTCTCTTATTTGAGAAGTAGAAGCTCTAGAAGGACTTCTAACAGTGTATCCTAAAGGAGATATATGAAAATTTGATGATCTAGAGGACATAGATCTAGATATTCTAGGTCTAATCTTATCAAATTGTATCTGAACTGATCCTTCAGATGTTTGAATAATATCAATTGGATTATTATCAATGTATTGTTGTTTTGGGGTACAATTATTTAGTATCCAACTATCAGGAAATTCAATTTCTTCCCACTTTATTTTTCTTCTAGTAGTAATATTTGATTTTCCAAAATTAGTTTCTATTATTATTGTTTCATTTAATGGTTGATCTACCATTTTACACTGAGGAAATTCAACTATCAGGAAATTCAATTTCTTCCCACTTTATTTTTCTTCTAGTAGTAATATTTGATTTTCCAAAATTAGTTTCTATTATTATTGTTTCATTTAATGGTTGATCTACCATTTTACACTGAGGATTTAGTGTAAATAATGGTTTATAATATATTCTATAGCATATACAAATTACTTCTGACCCTGGAATATAATTATATGCATAAGTCTTAACATTTAATGTTAGAGCATCAGTTATATTAACATCAGTTAATGATAATTGTAAATTTGGGTAAACATTAAAATAAACTGGACCCTGTGATAGGCTAGATTGAACTATCCCTGTTAAGGATTGCTTATAATCTAGATTTCTACCATCTCTTAAAGCTGCTATAAAGCTTTCTGGCAAACCTTCTAAAGTTAAAGGCTTAAATGCAATTTGCACTACTCCAATATGAATAAATTTATATTTATCTTTCTTATATCTTGCTAACTTTTTATTATTTAAGAGTTTTATCATCATATCCTCTTTATTAAGAGCAATTGTTTCTTCAGTAGTTTTAACTACTTGTTTTAAACCATTTTTTTCAAAAGTTCCAAGCTTATAAACTTGTTTATAATCTATTTTTGGAATTGTCCATTTATTCAATAATTCTAAATTGTGAGGAATATCATATTCTTCCTCAATACTGTTTTTAACAGTATCTTTATCTTCTATGATATTCATTTTGTTTGAAACAAATCAATGTTGAACTACCCCATAATAAAGTTTATTCACCATGATTAAATTTATTTACATGGCTATGATACCACAAGGGCAGGACCTTGTGGGAAAATTAAAATAAAAACCCAAAATTAAAACAAGTATTTATAAAAACATTTAAATTACAAAACTTAGAATCTGAAAGTAAAAATCCTTAAACATGCCCGAATCTTCAGACCTTGGTTAATTTTATATGTATATGTATATATATATGTATATGTATATGTATATGTATATGTATATGTATATGTGTATATATAACGTAAAAAATAGATTATATCTAATTTTTAAGTGTAAGTATTATTGGTAATGAACTGTTAATTGACCAAGTGTGTTAAATGTTAGTTACCCGGATGTGAATTGTGATTAATGTAATTATAAATAAGGATTATGTGGTAACTCGAATCACTGTCACTAAACTTGCACTGTTCCTTGCAAAAACTTTCACCGGCCACCACCCAGCCACTTGCGCTAACCACCACCGCTTATTTAGTGTCGTCACTAGTCATTGCCATCAGACAAGTTCTTTTTGGTTTTTTTGAACATGTCACTAGCAACTACTGTTGCATCCATCATATGCCTTTTTTTCTTTTGATCGTTAAATATATAACTTTTAAACTCTTTACAGATGTGTTTGATTTAAGTGGCTAAGCATGTGTAATTGGATGCCTGTTTATAATATGAATTTGAATAAAGTCACTCGTATAAATGCTTCCACATTACATGCAAATTAATATGATTCTGAATTAACTACATGTATAACTTCTTCCGCCCTTAAAATACATTATCACTAAGATTGAAAATCAATTAAATTTAAAAGTAAAATCAATCAGAAGTGACATCAAAAATCAACTTAAGAATGACGATTTCCATTCTTTTTGCACAAATTAGGGTATTGCTCATCAATTCATTACAACGACACCTCAACAAAATTGGATTGTTGAGACTAGGAATAAAACTATAATTAAAACAGCAAAAACAATACTAGGTGATGCAAAGCTACAAATCACCATTTAGGTAGAGGCAGTCAATACAAATTTATTACGTGCAAAATACAACTCTTTGGTGAAAGAGAGCTACATGAATTCTATGAACTAATCCTTCATAAAAAAACCATTTATTGGAAAATTTTGATGTCTAGTATTATTATTAAACACACATGATCTTTTAGGCAAATTTCTATCAAACCCAGATGAAAGAATCTTTGATAGATAGTCATTAGTGTCAAAAGCCTATAGGGTGTTCAATCCAAGGTTGAATATAACTGATGAGACTACAAATGTCGAATCTAATGAATAGTCATTTCCTAAATCATCAAATGGCCAGGACTAGTTGTCTGATATTACTTCTCTTACCAAATCATTTAATATTAACAGTTTACTAATTTGAGGTACTTGTGAAGTTGGAGGACCAAGTGGCTTATCTGAAGGTGAAAAGGGTGACTTTAGATTGGTGCCTCCACATGATATTTAGCAAAGAAGTCCTTTTATCTATAGATCCTTTAACATACGATAGTTGAAAGTACATCAAATGAAGATGATCTAAGTAATGTGCATACTACTTCACCAGATTCATTCCTTGAAGTACAAACTAATGCACTAACTGCACCCTTACTTGAAATAGTGGTGAATGCCCTAGATGAAACATATCAAAGTGTTTTAGATAGTGATGTTAATTATGATGATAAAGTTTTTGATTATTTTCATGATTCACGATCTCATTTCATCAAAATGAAGAGACTATTACCAACGTGACACAACCATTTTCAATTTAGATGTTTCTATACAAGTTAATAGAATCCCAACCTCAAGGATTCATAGAACCATCCATCGTTAGAAATCATTATTGATTTAAATGAAAGAGTCATAGGGAGCAAGTCTAGGACATAAAGATGTGCATGTTCTCTTGTTTTTATCTTAGAATGTGCTTACGAATATCACTAAGGCTCTTAATGACAAAAGTTGGTTTAAGGCAATGTACGAAAAACTTTTCTGATTCAAAAAGTAAGAAGTTTGGTAATTGGTACATCTTTCTAGGTCAATATTTCATTGGCACAATGTTACACCTTAGGTTTGGGTCATCCTGGCCGTGTGAACCGGTCAGGATTGTTTCATTATTTTATTCAAGCAATCATAATCAGAGATATTTTTGGCAGCGTAAATTCATTTAATAATAATATCGTAATATTACTAAAAATCAAGTCATTCTTAAATCTGAATCATTTATTGACTCATAAGATTGTTAATACAAAATCATATAGAGTTGATACCGTAGTATGATCTAGTGTCATTCTTGTAAAATCTAAGATTCTCCATAAAAAGGATTACAAAAAGATCTAAAGGTGGAATGAATAATAATTGGAATGGTAAAAGATAATTACACAAGCCAAGTTCTAATGCACAATCATGTAAATAAAATATTCTCTCATTGATCACTGATTTTTTACAAGCTTTGCAAATTAAGAAAATAACAAGTGTTTACAAGATACAAAGTAAACCACCTATTTATACTAGACCATAAAAGTTTTTGCCCCATCCATGTTTTCAGTCCCGAACGTTCTCACATGAGTTTTAAGTTTTTACATACTCTATCAAGTTTTTGTATGATCTAGTTTTCATTTCACGAGCCTCTAAACTTGACCTCTACAATCACCTCCTTGGCTTGGTGAATCAAATCAATCAAAAATCCATATTATCACACTTATAGTCACCATCATATGTATACATCTTTTCTGACGCTTTGTTAATCATCTAACCAAAGGAGCTGTAGTAAAGTGTACAAACTCATCAGCTTTGATCGGGCACACTTGTAGCTTTAACATATCCTTTTTTCTAGACCTCACTAAATCAATCTAATCTACCGCTCAAAACTCTTTATCCACACAATAGATGACAACAATACCGCTCTTCTTTTCACATACCTAACTCACAAGTTTTGCTAACCAGTTTATTAGCACTAGGGAATAAATAGGAACTTTCTCACTGTTTTTGGATGTTTATAAACCCTGATAATCATTGTAGTGTTAGTGTTTGGATCAATTTGGTTATCATTTTTGATCATATTTGATTTTGCAGTTTTGAAATTCTAAAAGATTGTCTTGCTTTGTTTATAGATCAAGTTACGTATCCAAATAGCTTTACTATGCTTGGGTTCAAATACAAAACTCTACCCATAGCATGCAAATCAGCTTCACGTAAGGTATGAAAGTCATGTTTATCTCTAAAATACTTTATAGCGCCAGCTTTTTTTTTATGACATACAATTTCTTCTCTCCATCATACATGCAACTCAAAATAGGTTCTTCATTTTGTTAGGACCGTGTACGTACGGAGTACTAACCGATTCTTAGTTGTACCAGATCAAATAGTGCGGAATCCTATTTGATTGGCGATCCAATCAGTGAGAACGAAATCAGTATCAATCCTAACGATGAGAAAACGTTATGAATTGACTCGGAATGACCTGAAACGCTCTATGAAGTTGGAATGGTCGAACAGCACGTTCTGGGGCGATTAGGGTTTCTAGTATTCGAAGTGTCCCTTTATTCCACGAATTAAGTGGTATTTATAGGTTAGGTTTTCTCATTCGGGCGACTGAACCATTCGGATGGTTCAGTCGTGCGATTGAGCTATGCGGTTGATCCATACGCACGACTGAGACTTCAATCGTACGACTGGTTCAATCTCATGCTTCAGTCTTCCGACTGATCCAGTCTCATGGTTCAGTCGTGTTACTGAGCCATTCGCATGAAGTTATTCATGCGTATGGTCCATTCGCATGGCCCATTCGCATGATAACTATATCATGTTAAGTTTGAATGTGTTAATCATTACAACATTATGCATACCTATTCAAACAAAACCAAACCTATATAATTAGTCATTCCTTAACCCATTAACGAAATATATAAACATTATAATATAAACAACCAAATGTATTTCATTAAGCACCATTCAATTACACATAGTCAAGACATTTTACATTCAACTCAGAATCTAGGGACACATGTATCAACAAACTCCCCCTTGGACCTAGATTCATCTAATGTCTTACTTGACCCATAACCTTTTCAAATTTCTTGTACTTCTCCTCTCTAGTAACTCCTGCATGTATTTCAAATGCAAAGCAGAGTCTGATTACGTTTTGAAATTGGAGGGCTTGTACAATATCTTGAGCATCATAGAACAGTGGCCACTTGTAGAGTGTATAGACATCATTAGCTGACAAGTTCGTGAGCCACATTGGGTCAAATACCCGGATGACCTCCATCTGTCCATCTCTGTTTAACACTATGACTGCTTCAGCTGTTCGCCAATCATAGTACCACCATTTGAAGTGTGGAGTGATGTCCTGAGGCATTTCCCTAAGAGGGATCTTCGACATGGTGCGCGGTGGACGCCACTTCAACACTATCTTTGGTCTCCCAGTTCGTGAATCCACCTCAGACTTCCTAACATACCTTGTAGGTTGCTGAGGCTTGAAGTTAATCCACCGGGTGTGGTACTCCCTTTTCAGTGCAGCTTCAAACCATCCTGACATCTTTCTAGAATCAGCGTAAAGCAACTTCAGCTTTGCCAGTTGGTTTAGCTCACAACCAGGTAGAGTTTTTAGATCATGTGGAAATCTAAAATACTCAATACCTTTCTCTCTCTTAACTGCATAAGCATTAAGATCGTCAAAATAAGCCCACGATATGATCTTGCCCGACACCTTTTGGTGTTTCTTTACTCGATACAGCTTTGTGTAGACATTTGGCTTTGAAGCATTTCGTTGAGCTCGCAGATCTTCAAAACATGCAGCCCATTCAGCCCTTTTAACTTTAACTTCCTCCTCTGTGGCTCGAGCTATCCCCTCTTGTTTATCAGATTCCGCTTCTAGTTTATCCAGAGTTTCGAAGGTCTCACTGACCAAATTGTCATCCAAGTTTGGAATGACATAACCTTCGGTATCTGTGTACTCCGGATAATGTTGATCTGTCACATCTTCGATTTCGATCTCATCAACATCATGCAGTTCATTATCACTATCTTCTTGGACTTCCGGAGCATCATTCACTATTTCATCAGCATTTAATTGAAACATTTCGGCCAACTGCTCTTTAGTGAAACTGTGGATTATCTCTCCCTCTTCAGGAGTGTATTCAACTGATCTCCTTACCACTCCCCGCAGATCAAGAATCATTGTTAACTGAGTCTTGACCTGCTGAAGGGGTTCAACATCGTATTGGTCTCTTTGAAAATTTGGATCTGCTTGATTTAAACATGCAACACAATACTTGTTAGTAGAGAATCAACCACTGTCATTAACATACGATATAAACATTCATTAAATAAATGTACTATAAGTTGAAATACAAGAGTCTGTTAAATACATAAACATGTCTAACTAAACAGTACTTTTATCTTGAATTTCTGGAGTTCCTTCCGTTGGAGCAGACGAAGAGGGTCCTTGATCATGTCGCCTTTTGGAACGCCTTTCGCCTGCTACATTTTCGCTTCTATCTCCGGAAGTTTCTCCTCCTTTACCTTCACCATCTTTCTTCTTCTCATCACCATCATTGCTTTCATCACTACCATCATCATCATCGTCATCATCCTCATCATCTTCATCATTGTCTTCCTCATCCTCACTATCATCATCATTATCATCACCATCACCTTCTCCAATCTTAAGGGGCTCACTTTGAGTACCTTTCAGTTTTAGCACAAGAGTCTTATGAGCCGCCTCTAGCTTTCCCATTCTCTCATCCGTTTCAGCTTCGTGTTGTAACAAGCCTGTGATCTGATCGGTCTGTGACGTGATCACTTGGGCTTGTGAGGATGTTAACTCCCTCAATCTTTCAATCTCAGCTGCCTGTGAAGAACTTTGTTCTTGCAGCTGAAGGATCTGGGCAGTCTTAGCCTTATCAGAGGCTAACAGCTGAAGCACCATGCTGTTGAGAGCAGCAAGCTGATCCACTACAGAAACTGGTGGGATGAATGAGCTGGATGGGAAAGGTGAGGGACCTGTTTGTTGAGAGGTGGAGGTGGAGGTGGCTGTGGTGTAGATGGGAGGAAATTGGATGGCTGTAGTTGGTGGTACAGTGGTGGTGGTGGGGAAAGGCATGGAAGTATGAAGTGGAGGTATAGTGGTGGTGGTGGTTGTTTGGGGTGTGTGGGATGCGGTGTATTGGGTGGTTTGGCTAGGTGTGGTGGAGGTGGTAGGTGCAGAGGAGGTAGTGATAAGTGTGATCCTCCTGCGCTTGGACTTCATCCCATGAGGGCGAGCCATATGTTTCCTTCGACTCCCCTTTGACCCGGAGGCTCCCCCTTGGCTGCTGGGAGAGACTGGGGTGTATGATGGATCTGCTACCGAGCTCCCAGACTCTCCTGAGCGTCCACCAACCGCCCGTAAGCCTTCCTCAGTTGCCACTACCCGACTTCCCACAGTCCGGGTTAGTGGTATTTCATCTGAATCCTCCTCCTCCTGCATGAAGTCAGGGTGGATTGGAGCTGGCTCAGGTCTTCCTTCACCATCTCCTCCCTGATCCGTTCCGTTGTCATCATCATCGGAGTCATCGGAGGGTAGAGCCACCTGCTCTACATCAGAATCACTATCTTCATGACGCCACTTTTTCTTAGCTGGCGCCACATACTCCTCACGGGCCAGATGCCCAAACAAACGTCTTACCGGGGGCTTGACCTGCTTTCCCCGGTATACTTTCATCCTGCCTAAGGTGGTATCATCCATCACCTCAAGCATAACTGCATCCTCCTTCTGCTTTGGTAACATGGGTAGCTTCTGGTCAAAGATCATCTGCAAGAAGCGAGGATACATGCAGAAGCCTTCTCTTCCCTTAACTTCTATTTTCTCCACTAGGTAAGTGAAGATCATCCTTGAGAAGCTGAACGGGTGGTTCAGCACTAATGCAGCGTAGGCATTCTGCATTTGCTCAGAGAGCTCGTCGAAGCCTCCTTTTCGTGAGGCAATACACCTTAGCAAGACATGGGCTAAGTATTTGAACTGGGGGCAAAGATTGCTCTTGTTGAGCATCCCTGAATTTATGTCCCCAGTATACTTAGCCCTCAGGAAGCACCCTCTGACTGCCATCGGATGTAAACGAACATGACAGTCACCATCATTTCCTAGTTCTAGGACTGTCCTTAAGTCCTCCTCTGTTATCTCTATAGAGTGCCCAAGAACGGTGCTTCTAATAGTATAGGGCTCCCTGGATCTGTCTACCACAGCGTGTTCCCAAAACGACTGCTGCATCGACCTGTATGGTGTACAATGTGCTGAGATGGCTCTGTATATCCTCGATCTTCTCAGAAATGTGATAATGCCAGAAAAGTCAGCAGCATTCCTAGAGGTCAAGTCCAAATGAGCACAAATGTTGTGCTTCGTGCTCATAACCCATCGACTCGCCATCTGTCACACAATGTAAGTTTACGTTAGTACACGCAGAAGAGAGTAAACAAAATCAATGAGTTTCCCACTTTGGTTAGTCGGGCGACTGAGCAACCGAATGAACATAGCCGTGCGACTGAGTGGAACGAATGAGTCTTGAAATGTGAATTTATTCATACGGGCGACTAAGTCAAGCGTATGAGCATAGTCGTGCGTTTGATTCATTCGTTCAGCTCAGTCGGGCGACTGAGACTAATCGTCTTCTCAGTCGGGCGATTGGAGTTCATCAGTGTGTCCAGTCGCATACTCGACAGTTTGTCCATTCAAATTCGTGTTTTGAGCTATACTTGAAGTTAAACGTCGAAATTTGGCTCATTACACTCGGAAACTACCGATAAATCATGTTCTAACTTCTATTCGAACGTTTAAGCTAGTTTGGACAGCCTATTTGTTCATTATGTGTTCGGTTACTGTTTGGTCTGAGTTCGAGAGATTTTGGACATCATTTATCAGTGTTATCGATGAAACACCTTGAGTAGTACCTGTATAATCACCAATGAGTGTTAGAACACGTAAACAAAAGCAGATATGAATCAAAGAAAATTTCGACAGCGGTTCCTTAGGTCGGGCGAATAGAGGGGGCGATTTGGGAGAATGAACGACTGATTATGATTTGGTCTGTTTTTATACTAGGGCAAAATTCAGTCGGGCGACTGAGTCTAGTCGCCTTGGTTAGTCGGCCGACTGAGTCTAGTCGTCTTGGATAGTCGGACGACTGAGTCTCAGTCGTGCCATCTACCCAATCGTTCATCTCCATTCGGCCGATTGAAGTTCATCCAAACGACAATATCAGTCGGTCACCTCCAATCGTTCGATGTGTTTCATTCGCATACCTCATTCGCACGTTTGACCTAGTCGGGCACATTCAACCGGCCGATTGGGTTCATTCGCATGGTCCAATCTTACGATTGTATTCAATCGTACACCCCATTCGGCCGACTGGGTCATATCAGATTCAGTCGAACGATTGGTCTATCCTTGTGCCAATTTTAAGGTATGAACCAACACTTAGTTTATTTACCAATGGATAAAACATTATGTGCAATTGATCATCTCAGACATGATCCATTTAACCACCCGATCACCTCAGACGTGAACCATTTATCCACCCGATCACCTCAGACGTGATCCTTTTAACCATTTAGAAACAATCATTTAGATAAACATTACGCTCATTTAGTGACATTTAGCAGATAACAGTATACACAGTCCGACATGACACATTATACTAAGACAAAACTTAACCTATGAATAGAAAGACATATTTTTGTGATTTTTGTTAGGGCAGGCTTGTATAGCTTGTTAGCATTAACAGTTTATCCGGAATGTACTCTCGTGGAATCAGACAGGCATATACACCATCACTTGGAACATTCAGTGCTTATTACACTTTGCATGATAAGATTGTACAGTTTTTTCACTTATGGAAGACTTCTAAGGTCTAACTGGGAATCATGTTTGAACTAATATGTAATTCTTATTGATTTTGAACATCAGGCAATGCAGCCACGACGATTGTCAGTATGTTTGTCCACTTAAATCCATACACAGACGTTTGACACACATCAGCGATTAATTAGATGAATTAGGTCAAACCGTATTTGTGTATTCCACAGGTATATGGTAATCAATCGTCCTCAGGAGATTTTTGAGCGGTCTTGGACTTAGAAGATTTGGTTCTAAGAATTGTCAAAGAGATGCCAAGCCTCAGGTCAGTGCCATCGCACAGCAGAGAGGCGCAAACAACAATGAATTCTTAGAACGAATAGGTTATGCTTAGCCTCAGGTCAGTGCCATCGCACAGCAGAGAGGCGCAGTACCTATTTATCTTCTTAGAGCAGCATATTTGCATATACATTATTTTAATGACATTTGTCATCTTTTGCTCTGTTTTGCAGGTCTTTGCGCACATTTGTGGCATTAGCTTGCTCCTCACCCCTTATTGGACATTGATTGATTGTGCAGACCAGGGATGCCGTGAGAACACACAACTGGTTGAATAAATTTAGTTTAAGCCAGTTCACTGATGATGTCTAATGGTCTATTGTGTTGAATCTACTGACACATCGTATTGTGTACTTACACAACCCTAGATCTACTTTCTCCAAATGATTACAATACCAGTCAAAACTTCTATCATATTCCCAATTTTGTCAGACTTAGACTTCTCTGATTTATGATTGTTATTTTTGAAACTGAAAACCAATTTGATGTTCCAAGTAACTCGGTGCCTGTGTGCTATCACTTTCCAGTTTTATCGAGTCGCATTTCCAGTTTATTTGTCTGTGCCTTTTCAGCTTAACTTACATCCCCCAATTTTTTTTTTTTTTTTTTTTTTTTTTTTAAGTAAATGCATACTGAACTAAATCTCCCCCTAAAATTCTAAAACAAAAAATCTTTTTGTGTTTTTGGATTTTATACGACAAGGAAATTAAAAAAATAAAAATAAAATAAAATTGAAGGAAAAAGAAACGAAACGACTAAACACTGGTCGGACTATGTATCTGCTTCGTCAGCAATCACATCACTTTTCTTTTTAACGCCGTTGACCTCTAGCAGATATAAAAATCTTGGTTTATCAAAAGGCTTTGTGTAAAGGTCAGCGCGCTGAAAATCCGTGTTAATTTTAATCACATCAATTAATTGTTTTTCATAGCAATCGCGTATGAAATGATATTTAATCCCGATGTGTTTTGTTTTTGGGTGGTGAACAGGATTTTTAGTGACAGCTATGGCAGCAGAATTATCAACATAAATAGGAGTGTTAGAAAATTTCAAACTGTAGTCTCGCATTTGCTGTTGAATCCAGATGATCTGAGAGCAGCAACTTGCAGCAGCAACATATTCAGCTTCACAGGTTGATAGAGCAACCGAGGTCTGCTTCTTGCATTGCCACGTGACTAACCGTCTTCCAAAGAACTGACACCCTGCTGATGTAGACTTGAAATTCATCTTGCATCCACCATAGTCTGAATCACTGTATGCGGTAAGCTCGAAGTCATCATCATGAGGATACCACAATCCTAGTGTTGGAGTACCCTTCAGATAACGAAAAATCCTTTTCACCCCAATCAAGTGATTTACTTTTGGCTTCGCTTGATATCTAGAACATAAACATGTTGCATACATGATATCTAGACGCGAGGCAGTGAGATACATGAGAGATCCGATCATCCCACGATACATAGTGGCATCCACCAAATCCCCATTCTCATCAGGAGCCACATCATGATTTGTGGCGAGAGGGGTACCGGCAGCAGACGCATTTTCCATGTCAAATCGACTGAGAATATCGCCGACATATTTGGACTGATGTAAGAAAGTACCGGTTGGTGTTTGATCCACCTGTAATCCCAGGAAGAACTTCATCTCTCCCATTGCACTCATTTCAAACTCTGCCTTCATCACAGATTCGAATTCTTTGCATAATGCTTCATTTCTAGATCCAAAGATGATATCATCCACATAGATCTGCACCAGAAGCAAGTCACCATCTTTTTCTTTGATGAACAATGTACAGTCAATCACACCCCTGCGAAAACCATGCTTTAGTAGATGGGTAGAGAGCTTTTCATACCAAGCTCTAGGAGCCTGATGTAGCCCATACAGAGCCTTGTCCAACTTGTAGACTCTGTCCCGATGATAAGGATCTTCGAATCCTTCGGGTTGACTGACATATACTTCTTCTCGGATTTCCCCATGCAAGAATGCACTCTTAACATCTAGTTGATAAACTTTGATCTTCATGTAAGAGGCGTAGGCTAGAAAGATACGTATAGCTTCCATTCTAGCTACGGGAGCAAAGACTTCATTGTAGTCGATTCCTTCGACTTGCCTGAAGCCTTGAACGACCAACCGTGCCTTGTTTCTGATAACAACACCCTGGTCATCCTTCTTGCACTTTAGTACCCATTTGGTACCAATGACCTTGACTCCTTTTGGCCTGTCAACTAGAGTCCAGACTCCTAGTTTCTTGAACTGGAGTAGCTCTTCTTGCATGGCATTGACCCAGGCCTCATCTTTCAGGGCGTCACAGACATATTTAGGCTCGATTTGTGAAACAAAACATGAGAAAGCCCTGTCATTGACGTAACCCTTTTCCATGACTGCTGCATAATCAGCAGAGTACAGCTGATTTCGTGTTTGCACACCGGATTGAATGTCCCCAATGATAGACGAGGGGGGTGATTCACACTGATCCTAGTCACTGGTGTGGTAGGAACCACAATCTCAGAATCCAGATTGGTGACTACTGGTTCAGTGTCAGGATTTCCTGCATCTTGTTCCACAGCTGTTGACTCACTGTGTTGATTAGCTGTATGCTCAGGGTTAGAAGCAGGTGCTTCTTCATCACCTGATGAATCATCACTCTCATCATGAGCAGGAGTCGAAGAGCTTGAGGCACCATCAGTAGGTGTGATGTTGCTTGAATCCAGATTCGGTGAGATAAGAACATCATACATCATCTGGGTAGCAACGTCATCCTCTGAATCAAACTGTGGAAGATTAAAGGATTTGAAAAAGCCATCATAATCGAAGAATGATGATGGACCTTTTCCAGCAGGAGGTGTGATGTATCTCTGAACATCCACGTTGCACCACACCTCGACCTGACCCGTCGAGTTATTGTAAACTCGCTTGTCTGGGATGCTGTATCCTAAGAATATTCCTTGAACAGCTTTCTCGTTGAACTTGCCATCCTGAGTCTTCTTTAGCAATGTACACGGAGCTCCAAATGGTTCCAGATACTCCAAATTTGGCTTTCTCTTCTGAAGTAACTCGTAACAAGTCTTGCCATGCCTTCTGACTACTAACACACGATTTAGTGTGTAGCAGGCATTTGCAACTGCCTCATTCCAGAACTGAACTGGGAGCTTTGAATCAGCTAACATGGTTCGCGCAGTCTCAATTAAGCTCCGATTCTTTCGTTCTGCAACTCCATTCATCTGTGGTGTGTATGCGGAAGTAAACTGATGAACAATTCCCTTTTCCTTGCAGAAAGCATCCATCCACTGATTTTTGAACTCTGTGCCATTGTCAGAACGTATTCTTCTCACCTTCAGTTTATAGAGTGACTCCAAAGTCATGACGAGCACCTTGAATGACTCAAACGTTTCTGATTTAGCTTTCAGAAACATCACCCAGGTGAATCTTGAGTAGTCATCAGTGACTACAAAGCAGTACCAGTCTCCTGCTATACTCTTTGTGTTGACTGGACCAAAGAGATCCATGTGTAGCAATTCCAAAGGCATCTCAATTGTGTTGGCGTGCTTTGTCTTGTGAGATTTCCTGGTTTGCTTTCCCTTCTTACAAGAGACACAAAAATCAGGAAGTTGGAAGTTCTTGACTGTAACTCCCTCAACAAGGTTGTTGTGAATTAGATGATTCATCTTCCTTTGATTTATGTGTCCCATCCTTCTATGCCATGAGATGGAATCCTTCTCTGTCGCTTTTGAGAGGAAACATTGAGCTGTAGATTCAGAGGTAGAAGCATTAGACATATCCAAGACATATAGATCATTGTACCTGGATGCAGACATCAAAACCTGCTTCTCTGGAATCTCCATCTCCTTTTTCAGTATGTAACATTTTTGGTTGTCAAACATAACTTTGAAGCCCTTGTCACATATCTGAGACACTGAAAGTAAATTGTTTTCCAGTTGTTGAACAAAATTTACTTTATCAAACTTTACCTTCTCATTACCTACTTCGCCCTGAGCGGTAATGTATCCTCCTTTATTTCCAGCAAATGAAACGTGTCCCCTTTAATTTGTTTGACATTGAAAAGAAGAGACTTGTTTCCTGTCATGTGCCTGGAAGCTCCGCTATCCACAATCCATGTATTTGTTGAAGCACTGTAGCGGACAACCTGCACATAATAGAAAACAATCAGTTAAGGAGGGGGACCCAAGCCTTGACTGGCTTGGGTTTCCCAGAGGAATCAACCATCATGAATTCGACCCACTGTCCTTTATCAGTGGGTGGAATCTCAACTCTCGGATTGTCCTGGCTTTCAGATTCACCAGATGTCTTGGCTTTCCATAAACCATCTCTGTGAAAGGATTGTTTATGATAAACTTTAGACTGATTAACAGTTTGAGCAGATAGTTTAGATTCAGAAACAGATCTTTGCGCTGGTGTCACAGACCTGTCGGGGACTTGTCTGTTTTGCCTTTGATGTGGTGGGGACGAAAACGACTTAGAAGATGTTTTATGCCTAATGGGTGTTTTCGATCTAACCGGGGTCTTAGAACGCTGTTTTGAATCTACTTTGACTTTGTCGTTTAGCTCAACTTTAATTCTTGGTGTCTGATAGCGTGGACAATTAGTTGAAATATGACCTCGCTGACCACAAGTATAGCAGGATCTCCATTCATCAGGACTAGGAGATCTCTTGTGGGGCGGTGAATAAATTTCAGGAATGGGTCTTTTGGTCTCAATCTTTGAATATTTACTCTCTTTAACAAATTTAACTTGTTTAATATTTGAATTAATTTGTCTTTGAGGCTGAATATTATCCCTTTTAACTGGTTTAACTTGAGTGAATTTAGGTATCTTGGTTTGTGTAAATTTGACTTTGATTCCGAACCAAGACTTGTTTGGACATTTGTTTCCACCCTTTTCTCAACATTTATCTTGCTTGATGTTGAAGTTTTCTGATCATCATCCAGAGAAGCAGACTTAACTGCAGTGTCTGGATCACTAACCAAAGGAGTTGTCACCACATGATCCTTAATTTGATTGTTATTAATTGGACGTTGTTTTGTGTTCAAAAGGATTTCAGGTGGTGGTGGAACTACCTTGTAACCCAATCCCTCCCCATTGTTGCGTTCTTTAACCAAGTTTTTCAAAATGTGCGAGGAACTCGCTAAACTATGTAGTTTTTGTTGCAATGACTCATTTTCTACCTGTAAGACCGCTTTGTCCTTTTTAGTCTCTTCAATGGTCTTTAAGTAGTATTTAATGTCATTTTCTTGGTTAAAGACAACAACTTCAGTTTCCTTTAGTTGCTTCTGCAACGCATCTAACTTCTCTTTGTAACTGCTCTCATTTTGTTTTAAGATACGATTAGCTTCTGAACACAGTTTTAAGTCATTTACTAAGTTATCATTATGTTCTAACAACCTAGCAAATTTTAGGTCAATGCTTTCTCTAAATTTTTCACATTCGACACAAACATGTTCATCAAATAATTCATCTTTAGATTTTACCTGTGTAGATGTCGACGTGCCAGCCATGAAAGCATTCTGAGACGTAGATTGAGCTTCAGATTCTGAAGTCAACTCATTCTGGACAATTTCATCAACAGCATCAAACGTCTCTTCCAAATCAGCAGTATAAACTTCAGCTGAGCTTTCCCCTTCACTTGCAGAGTCTTCGTTCAAGTCTTCCACGGATGCTATGTTAGCTTCATCAGACACGAATCGAAAGGACCAGTCTTGTCCTTCATCTCCTTGTGCTACCATAGCTTTAGAATCACTTCCAGTGGACGCTGATTTCTTGTCTCTATCTTGCCTGTTGAATGAGGAAAAGGGATTTCCGTTCCAAGTCTTCTTAGGCTTTGAACACTCCCTTTTAAAGTGGCCCTTTTCTCCACAATTGAAACATGTGACTTTAGACTTGTCAAAACCAAAGGTGGTATCTTTAGTAGCCACAAGATTCTGCCCTGTTTTCTTCACAAATTTCTTGGCTCTTCGGACAGCGCTTGCAAGAGCCCACATGATGTCCATTCTTTCCAACTCATTTTCATCTACTTGCTCATAATCTTCATCAGCAAGGTGGCAATTACCAATCTTTCCTGCCACCAAACCATCATAAGAATGCACAACAGCAGCCAGAAGATCCATGTGCTCTTTAGCAACCTCCACTGTTACCTTTCCCAGATTTTCTGTTGTTAACTTTGCAGATTGAGTAACAATAGGGCTTTGACTAGCTCCAGAAGCAACAAGAGGCTCATTTGCAGATGATGAGCCTTGTTCAGTAGTTGAAGATGCATTGGACACGAAGGCTGTTTGCAGAGGTGCACCAGAAGACTTTGCAGCAGGGGTGGAGGTAGAAGGAACATTGTAAAGAGAGGGATCTTGAGCATAAGAACCCTTCTTAGCCTTGTATTTTTGTCGCACTTCCTCCTCTCTCAGTTTTAGAATAAAGTCATTGACATCCCGGGTTTCTAAAACTGAGTTGTATCGCAGAGTAGAAATGAATGAATCCCATTTTGCAGGTAGACCATCTGCCAAGCTTAAGACCTTGTCTTCCATTGACGTCTTAACACCATGAGTGTGAAGTTCACTCATCAGATGGTAAAACCGATCAATGATTTCATCCAAGCTTTCATTCCCTATTGCCGAGAAATTATCAAACTCCTTCTTCAAAGCTTTACCTTTCAGTGCCTTTAAGTTTGAATTTCCATCATACCTCTCTTCAAGAACTTCCATCAGTTTTTTACTTTGTTTGTGTTCTGAGTATTGATGAAAAATAGGCTTAGGAATGGACTGAGTCAAAATAGCATAGGCCTTCTTCTCGGCATTGTAAGCAATCTTCTGTGTATCGGTGAGTCCACTCAAAGTCAAAGGAACACCATCAGCCCCCACGGGTATTTTATAGCCAACCTCAATAGAGTTCCATAAGTTAGTATCTACACCATTAAGATAGATCTCAAAACGTTGTCTCCATTGTGGAAAATCCTCTATTTTCAATAGTTTAGGTGGCTTGTTATGGTTCCCTATCTCATTTTCCAGTAATAACAGATTCTGAATTCTCGAATCCTTTCCAGCTGACATGGCATAATTTTCGGAGTCCATCCTTGAATTAATTTAACTTGAGAATTAAGCTACTGATGCGATTGGGCTGTATACGACTGGACTCAGACGTACGATAGAAACGGCCGACTGAGAGACTTAGACGACTGAACAAACCAAACGACTCAGACGTGCGACTGGAAAGGACGGTTGACTCACTCGGGCGATTGACACAACGACTGACTCAACCGGGCGAATAGAGTGTCGACTGATTCAAACGTGCGACAGACCTGGGCGAAAGAGTTCAGTCGTACGATTGAGATAATCGTGCGACTGGGTCGGTAGTAAACGCGATTTCGAACACTTTTGACCTAGAACGCAAAAATTTGCACCCTAGACGGCTGAAACTCGAAAAACACTGAATTTTCAGAACATGCACACGTAAAGACTCGATTTTTAGCAAAAAGATTGGATCTTTTCGCGTAAAAACATAGACCTTTTTCACAAAAACGATTGATTTAACGAAGAATCAAGAGCCAAGGCTCTGATACCACTTGTTAGGACCGTGTACGTACGGAGTACTAACCGATTCTTAGTTGTACCAGATCAAATAGTGCGGAATCCTATTTGATTGGCGATCCAATCAGTGAGAACGAAATCAGTATCAATCCTAACGATGAGAAAACGTTATGAATTGACTCGGAATGACCTGAAACGCTCTATGAAGTTGGAATGGTCGAACAGCACGTTCTGGGGCGGTTAGGGTTTCTAGTATTCAAAGTGTTACTTTATTCCACGAATTAAGTGGTATTTATAGGTTAGGTTTTCTCATTCGGGCGACTGAACCATTCGGATGGTTCAGTCGTGCGATTGAGCTATGCGGTTGATCCATACGCACGACTGAGACTTCAATCGTACGACTGGTTCAATCTCATGCTTCAGTCTTCCGACTGATCCAGTCTCATGGTTCAGTCGTGTTACTGAGCCATTCGCATGAAGTTATTCATGCGTATGGTCCATTCGCATGGCCCATTCGCATGATAACTATATCATGTTAAGTTTGAATGTGTTAATCATTACAACATTATGCATACCTATTCAAACAAAACCAAACCTATATAATTAGTCATTCCTTAACCCATTAACGAAATATATAAACATTATAATATAAACAACCAAATGTATTTCATTAAGCACCATTCAATTACACATAGTCAAGACATTTTACATTCAACTCAGAATCTAGGGACACATGTATCAACACATTTTCGTATCTGGAATTAGGTTTTTGATACCTTAGAAATGCTTTTGTGACAACTCACTCGAAACTCACTTGATTACTTTGTGCCAATGCAGTAGACCAGTGATAGAACACACCATGTAACACAATTTTCGAGACAAAAATTCTTTCAACATGGGGATAATGTGACATCCGGTAATTTTCAGTTACCAAACTCCGTTAGTTTCGTTTGGTCTTGCAAACACATGTCGTGAGTTAGACTAGTTGTCATTGAACGTTGGTGACTTAATAATAATTAACAATGATAAACTAATAATAATTTAACCAATAATGTGATTACTAGGTTATGCTTATGTGTTTACACGATTTAAATATTATTTGTGAATTTTACCTTGTAACGTGGCAACGTGTTATATTTAGTTCGTGTATTTTGTGACTAGTGCAAATAATATATATAATTATTATTGTTGATTAATAATGTTTGTATTTTGTAGTTAAAAACAATTTAAAAGGTGTTAAAAAGACTTATTCTCATAAAATACAAAGATAGGGGGTTAAGTGGTAATTATCCTAAACTAAAACTTAATAAAAATATTCAAAACCCTAGCCCCCAAACCCCATCCCATTCGGCCGAACCCTCCCCTCCCCTTATTCTCATGAAATTTATCAAGAACAAGCAATCCAAGTTGATTTTGATTAAGTTCCAAGTGGTTCCAACGTGTAGCAAGCATTAAATCTTGATTTCTACGCGATTAAAGGTTAGATTTTCATTGTTTTCATTGTTCTTGATGCATGATCAAACCTAATTCGAAATTGGTGATGATAATATGAAATTGATGATGAATCTATGTTAGTACTGTTGAATTGATGTTAGATTGTGTGATAATTGCATGTATTGATGTGGATTTTGGTGTTCTAGGTCATATTAGGTCAAAAGTAGAAACTTTTGATTTTGAACTTTCAAGATTGATGAAATTAGTTTATTTTTGATGTTAGTATGATGTTATTATGTCATCTTATGATTAGATTATGATGATTCTTGCACGAATCCGAGAATTTAAACAACATTGTTCATAAGTTACTAAAAGTAGTAACTTTTGTATATGAAAGTGTAATATTTGATGATATTGGGATGTTTTGATGTTAATAGGTTGTTACTTAATCTATATGAATGATTGATGATGCATGACATGTAGGAATTTATGAGAAATTGGGCACCTTGATCACCAATTTCCCAAATTAGTAACTTTTTATATGGTACACGCGTGTTTTGATCAATAGTGAATGTTGGTGTGATTAAAGATTATATAATCACTAGGTTAGGTATGCCATGGGTGAACTAGTATTGAAATTGGCAAAAAGTTAGGTTCTTGATTTTATTTCCCAAAAGGGAAACTTTTATGACAGAAAGTGTATGGTTTATGATTTTGCTTATTGGGTGAACGTTAGGAGCATGCTAGTGGTTATGAATGGTGTTTGGACTTGTTAAACTACATGATCTAGGTTATTTTGGGTGATGATAAGCTAATTAGGTCATTTTGATTAAATGTTGGGAAATGTGCTATAATGTGTCATAATACTTAAACTGACATGATATGGGACTATGCAAGTGGATTTGAGTTATGCATGCTGGTTTGAATATTTTATTTAGGGTATGATGAACATGATGACTTATGTGCGTAACATGGGAACTTGTGTAAACTTGACTGCTTATGTGATATACAAATTGTCTGAACAAGTATACAACTTAACATGTTACCGACGGGTCAATGGGTCAACTTGGTCAATTGTCTTTTCTTTCTAAGTCACTTAGGTTCTCTTTGGCTGTTTTGGTCTAGTATACTTACAAACTCAAGTGATTTAGGTAACCTGTGATGGGTTGTCCCTACTCACACTCTATAGTAGCATTTACTGTCTCTTGGGATTAGCAGGTGAGTTCAATGCCCTACTTTTATTTACCTTTCCTTTTGAGGGAGAAAGCATACTCTACTTTAAACTCTTTATTTTTATAACATGTGTTTGGTAAGACATCGTGTGATATGTACCATTGAAAGCCCTCACACATTCGAATCGTTAATTAAGGAATCTAGCAGAAAATATTGGGTAGTTTACTGGATGACAAGCCCTCACACATTCGGATCGTTCTAAGTAACAAATGACTGGGATCCTGGTTTGTCATACGCCACACGGTAAAACCCTGCATGCAGATTTTAAGGGTGTGACAGATTGGTATCAGAGCCATTGGTTATAGGAACAAGGTTGCATACACACTAGTCTATAACCGCACACAGTTAGTTAGTTACTTGTTCCCTATTCCTTTATTGTATACTCATTGGCATACACATCGCATACCCATTGGCATATACATCGCATACCCTGCAGTATGTCATCAAATTCATGAGCTACGGGTAAGAGACCAGCAGGTTTGGATTCGACCACAGGATCTGAGTCCCTTCCTCCTCTACCTGTACCTGATCGGACACCTGATTGGCCATGACTAGACTACCCTCTTTGGGAGATAAACTGGGATCAACTATTCGCCTTGATAGAAACCGATCCCCCATAGGATTGGAGCTTTTATCCTAAATATGTGGACCACATGATGTATAGGGAGTGCGTTGTCACAACCTGCCTAAAAACAAGACGCGTTACTCGGGTTCCGGAAGTTTCTGGAAAAATGTGGAGGCGTCTAGGGTTGTCCGGAATTCCCCAGAACAGCTCAAAACGTGTTGGACCCTAAAGGGACATAGAGGGGCATCGAAAACAGCCTAAAGCATCAAGAATGGCCAATATATTTACTAGAAAATATCTAGGAGGAAGGCTGCCAAGAAGGGTCTAGAATGACCTTCTAATATCCATGGAAATATCATGATATTTCCATAAGAAATATCTAGATATTAACTTGATAATATCAAAGATATTTAATGTTAGATTAATCTAGATAGGAAGAATCTAGATCATGGATTACATGTATAAATAGGTGATGTAGTCCACATTTGTAACCACCCAAAAACACATACAAGTCTTGTGTAATCCTTGTGTAAAACACTCTTGTAACAATCCCTATAAGCCATACAAAGTTCGTTCTGAAGGGTTTGTTAGAACATAAAACCAAGTTTAACCATTTAATCTTTCAGAAAAAACGCAGCGGATATATATGTTTTGTAACATGATTATAAACTGAAAAATCATGTTTTTAGGTGTCAAAGATATGTATAAAACAAACCCATATATAAAAGGATCATTACATGTGAATATGCAAGCTATGAATACATGTAAATGCACATAAAATCACAGCTACATTGAGCTGTGATTACTACCTTTCTGCAGCAGCAAAATTCAACCAAAAAGAATGTGTTGGATGCTTCAAAAACGGCTAAGGCTCCAAGGAGAGGATCCCTCAAGCTTGTATACCCCAAGATTGATAGCAAACACTTCTTGCTAGGGAGAAATCAACACCCAAAACAGCTCCAAACTCTTCTTTTTCCTGCTGGAGTTTCCGAAAATTAGAGGAGAGAAGAGAGAGTGTTTTTGTTTTGTGTTGCATGTAAGAATGATGTTTGGGTAGTGTATATGACTAGTAAATGTTGGGGAGTCTCAAGAAGGCAAGGGTCCAATCAAATGTGAGGGAGGGGCCGGCCAAACTTTTAAATCAAGAGGGTTTCCCTCTCAAAGTTTTTTACAACTCCAACATAAACTAGTCAATTAGTAAGTTATACAATTAACACTTAATTGTATAACTCATATACCCAATATATTATTTGATGTTATCTAATTAAGTTAAATAACATTTCAAATAATAATGTTTGAACAAAATATCTAAATAAGTTGTTCTATCTCATATGCATCTAATTTAGAAAAGCCATTTTTCTAAATTGGTGTTTATATTTAATTGCATGATCATATCATCAATTAAATATCGATTTGTGTTTGCTAAGCTTGTTATTGGGTATATCCCGATTTGGATCATAACGTACTAACCGCATCAATATTCTATGTGTCTTGGGCATAAAGAATCCTACAATCTCCCACTTGCCCAAGGTTCATAGAAGATTGATGCAAGCATTAAATACCGCCTAACAACGGTTTACTACCCTTAATACGCATGACTTATCGCCATTCAATAACATCTTCTCATTCAAGTGTCCTACTTGAAATGATTTAGGTGAATTAATCATCTATCCTTTTGTTACAGATGTCATGTTAAATCCAAGAACACAGAGTGATTATTTCTTGGTGATTTAACTTATCAGGCCTTAGACATCTAACTCTCAACGAATAAGAGGAACAAATTCCATCTTGACTACATACGTTTCTCACAAACACCTCGTGTCATACCTGAACAAACCCTTATGTACTGTCCACTATTTCAGGACAGTGAAGAATTAGCTCAAGGTATAATACTTGGTGAATATCAAAACCCAATATGTATCTCAGGTCGGAGGATACTAAATGATATTCGTCTTTACTCAAATTTACTTATCATCAATCAATAAGATTCCATGTAGTAAAATTTGAGATGCGGGTTAGTCCAATATTTGTATCCCATAAATATCTATGAACCTTGGTAGCAACCTATTGCTCTATATTCATCCTTATGAATATCAACCAATCCAAGTTCATAATAATCTTACCCTCATACTTGTTCCCACAAGTATAAACGACTACAGACATTTAGAGTAAACAATTTACTCATGGATTAAACATGCTAAATTGGAACATTAATTGAAACATTATAACCAAATAATTTTATTCAAAGAGTTCCATATATCCAAATGCAAAATTTACAGATCAATTCCAATCACTAGAATATCGAAGTCCCATGGCACAAGTATGACCTTCATGCTTTGCTTTTCAAGGAGCTTCGTGAGAGGATCCATAATGTTTTGATCCGTGTGAACTTTGCGAATACATATCTTTCCCTTTCCAACTTCATCTCGTATGTAGTTGAATCTCCACTCAATGTGCCTAGTCTTTTGATGAGCACGAGGTTCCTTGATTTGACCAATCGCACCCTCGTTATCACAAAAGATCTCTAGGGGGTCCTGAATGGAAGGGACAACCCCTAGATCGGCAATGAATTTCTTGCAGCTTCTTGAGCTGCCATGAGGCGGCGACGTATTCTGGTTCTCTAGTTGATAGAGCCACCACATCCTGCTTGGAGCTCTTGCCAGAGACTGCTCCTCCATTCAGAATGAAAATATATCCCGATTGTGACCAAGAATCGTCACGATCGGTTTGGAAACTCGCATCCGTGTAACCTTTTACAACAAGTTCCTCATCACCAGATCCATAGATTAGGAACATATCTCTTGTCCTCCTTAGGCACTTAAGTATGTTCTTAACAGCCATCCAATGACTGTTTCCAGGATTTTGCTGGTAACGGCTTGTCATGCTTAAGGCGCATGACATGTCCAGTCGAGTGCATATCATTGCATACATGATGGATCCAATAGCAGATGCGTATGGGATTGCCTTCATTTTATCTTGCTCATCCTTTGAGCTAGGACATTGAGTCGTACTCAATATCGTTCCTCTTTGAATAGGTACGGTACATTTCTTAGAGTTCTCCATCTTGAACCTTTTCAAGATCTTATCAATGTATGCACTTTGATTCAAACCAATTAACCACCTTGATCTATCCCTATAGATCTTTATTCCCAGAATATAGGCGGCTTCACCAAGATCCTTAATGGAAAAACAACTTCCAAGCCAGGTTTTTACACCTTCCAAGGTTGGAATGTCATTTCCAAATAGTAGTATGTCATCAACATACAATACTAGAAAAGTTATTGTGCTCCCACTAGCCTTCTTATACACACAAGCTTCATCAGCATTTTTGATGAAGCCAAATTTCTTAACCTCCTCATCAAAATGGTGATTCTAGCTTCTCGATGCTTGTTTCAATCCATAGATTGATTTCTTTAACTTGCATACTTTATTAGAATGTTTTGGATTGACAAAACCTTCAGGCTGAACCATATAGACATCTTCCTCAAGATATCCATTTAGGAAAGCGGTTTTGACATCCATTTGCCAAATCTCATAATCATAATGAGCAGCTATGACAAACAATATCCTTATAGACTTTAGCATCGCAACAGGTGAGAAGGTTTCATCATAGTCAACCCTTTGAGTTTGAGTGAAACCCTTTGCTACAAGTCTAGCTTTTTAAGTATCCAAGTTTCCATGCATATCAGTTTTCTTCTTGAAAACCCACTTACTTCCAACTACCTTGGAATTAAGAAGTGGTACAACAAGTTCCCAAACTTGATTGTCATACATGGATTCCATCTCAACGTTCATGGCTTCAAGCCATTTGTCACAATCCGAATTGGACACTACATTATGGTATGTGGTTTGTTCATCTGAATCAACCACATAGCATCCATCCATGAAAAATCCGTATCTTTCAGGTGGATTACTAGTTCTACCACTTCTGCGAACGTCTTATGTGTATTGATCAACCCCTTGATCATCCTCAACATCCTCATGTTGATTGCTAGTTTCAACCAAACGTGCATCAGGTTGTGGTTCTTGATCCTCTTCAAGATCCACTGTTATACTGCTAGCTCCTTCCATAAGGAACTTTGCTTCTAAGAACTCACCCTTTCTGGCAACAAACACCTTTTGTTCCAGTGGATCATAGAAATAATATCCCATAGAATCTCTAGGATATCCAACAAAGATACACTTGGTGGATCGGACTTCCAATTTGTTTGGGGTGGGAGTCTTAACATAAGCCTCACAACCCCAGACCCTTAAGTATGATAGGGATGGAACTCTTCCTTGCTGTCACACCCCAACCTTGACGGCGGAAACGTCGAGGTGTGAGAGTTACGATTGTTCACAGCCACATAACGCTATTGTTAGTACCAAATATATTAATCAAGATTTAATTGTAACAATACAAGTGAATGTTCAAGCAAAGATACATTCAGAATACAAGTATAAAAGTATCCAGATCATTCGTTTATTTCTCTAAGTCCAATCCTAAGTGTGATAAACTTCAAAGAGTACCTGAAACATGTTAAAAATAAAAGGTCAACATAAAAATGTTGGTGAGTATTCCACAGTTTTCAATACATAAGTATATAAAAGATGACAATTCAAGTTGTAAATTAGTGAATAAAGTGATTAGGGATGTTATGAACAATGCAACAATCAAACCTCGACAAAGTTTTACAAGTCTTATACGTTAAAAGTATATACGATCAGCTAAGTGTATTTGGTTCCCTAGTGCACAAGCATACGGCTCCTAGGAGTCGGCAGTTCATCGACTTTAGCACCAAATAGGTTGTCTGTCCCATAGATCTATGACTTCGCTGGGCTAGCAATAGTTAATGATTGTACATATAACGCCATAACATGGTAACCACAAAAGTTCAACTAACCACAACTTTAAGTAAATTGCCATAAAGTTTACAAGTCTCGAATAAGTTCACAAGTGCAATGATATAAGTTAACATGTTTCACCCCAAAGTGTGAAAATAAAAAAAAGGGGTATGGAAATACTCACTTGATCGACAAGTATATAATTGGCGATTAATGAGAAATATAATACGCAAAGTTCCAACGTAGTTCTTCACAATGCACTTAAAATGTATATTTTACAAGTTTAAGTTTAAATAATAAGATTAACGTTTTAATGCGACTAGGGTTTCGATAGGAGTTTGGGGGTTTAAATAAATAAATAAAATAATGATCGTTTACGTTTTGGTTTAATAAAGGTAATATAAATCAATTAAATCCAAGAATGATTAAAAAGGTCTCAACAATTTAATTTATTGATTTAATAGAAATTAAGTATAATATGTGAAAAGAAATAATTAATTTAATAATTAATTATTTGATAAAGTGAATTTTATTAAATACTTATTTAAATGACTTAAAATAATTTAAAATCATTTTATAAAGCTTTGAACTTTTGAATTTTTTTTTATTATAAAAATCTTATAATACAAGATTTTAGTAATAAAAATGAAGTATAATATATTGTTTTATAGGTTTCAAGAGTTTAAATAAGAATTTAGAGAATATTAACTAAATATGATATAACATGATTAAATGGATAATTAACTATTTAAATATTTATAATCATTTATATGATCAGACATTTAAGGTATTTGTAATATGTAGGTTTGAATTATTTTGAAATAATCCAATTTGAACTATAATATACTTATAATATATAACCGACTTAATAATGTTTTTATAACCTTTTTATTCTTTAAAAGTTTATTAAATTTATGACTTATAAGTTTATAAAACCTTTAAAAATTAATTTAATAATTTCTGAAATATTTTAGTTAATAAGGTAATTATATTTCTAACTAAACAATATATTAAAACTTTATGTAATTAAAAAAAACTAAAATAAACTAATGATTAAAAGGGATGAGGTCCCCGGGTTTGAACCCGGGACCTTAAGTCCATTCAACATGCACATTACCAGTGAATCAAGGCCTAAGTCGCGATTTATAACCATTTTTAAAAAATAAAACCCAACAAATATGATTTCCCCCAAATCTTCATGAACCCTAGTTTGATTTTTGATCCAATTGACCATCCAAACGATATTGTTAATGAAATCATTCATGGGGCTATTGATTAGTGGGTGAAATCGAGTGAGTGAGAGTGTTTAATTACCCGTTTGAAGATTGAATTGACGAAGTCGAGTGAAGAGGAACCCGCGACTTGAGAGGAACTGGTTCGAGGTGCAAACGATGGTAATAATCGAATTCCTTGTACAGGAAGCTTATAATGAGCTCAAAGATGAAAAGCCCTTGTTTAATTCGGGTTTCAAAACTCCGATCAAGGTATTCGCTCAAGTTGCAGGTCGCGATGGAGGAGATAATCGAACGTTGGTTTGTGTGATTCTCAGACGAAATTACAAGTGGTGATAGGTTAGGATTAGTTAAATGATTGTTTATGTCTGATTAATTTGATTATTATGGAGGTTTAATTGTCGAACGGTTAAAGAGTTGATGTCACCGGTTATGGGTTTGTTTAGTCTAGTAACCGGCGTTTAAAGTCGATTAATTGATGCTCACGAGTTCGAAACATGTACTAGAAACGATTTGGGATGGGTTTTGGGTTGAGATTTGACCGATATTGTGGTTTTTCAGTCGCCGGAGGGCCGCCGGAGACCGGCCGGCGAGTTGGTCGGGAAAACGGGGATCGGGGGGTTGGGTTTTAGCAAATTGCAATTCGGTCCTTGTGGTTTATGTGTTTGTTTAAAAACCAAAGTTTAAATTTCATTCTTTAATAAATTACAGTTTAGCCCTAGGGTTTTGAGGTTTTACTATTTCATGCAAATACTTATTAATTACAAGTTTAAAGTTATAAAACTTAGATTATTATTATTAGTATTATTATCATTAACATTATTATTATTATTAGTATTATTAGTAATAATAATAATTATTTTTAAGATTATTTTCACTTTAAGTTAAGTTTTATAATATCAACCAAACGTTTTAAACATTAATAATATTATTTCTGTTATTTAATTAATTTGTTAATCTCCAAATTAATTATCAAGCATAATAAGTCCTCAAAGTTTCAAATTTAACATAAAGGTCTTTTTAAAATTTAACAAAGTTAACTTTAAGTTAACGAAAATACGAGATGTTACAGTCTCCCCAACTTAAAAGAATTTCGTCCCGAAATTAAGGATGAACTTAAATGAGCAAAAGAGTTAAAATGAAAGGTAAGTGTACAACTAACAGTGGTTGACGTTTAATTACAGATGAAACGCTTCACTTTATGGAATCTTACAAGATTCTTGGCATAATGCATGCCAATTTGAACACTTTTAGTGAAATGTGAGACGTTTTGAGACGAAATGTTGGAAAACGATGATGATTAGGAACATTATTAAAAGCAGAAAATGAATCGGTTATCCAAAATAACGATCGATGTTTTGACGTCATACCACGGTATACGAATATTTGAAACAGATACAAGTAATTTTCTCGACCCGTTATCCCACATAAGTCAATATGAAATTAGCCAATCGGTCTATAATGCACCAATTGTCATCATGACCTCTTAGATAAGAAGCATTTTAGTTGAAAGAAAAGTTAATAGGAGATCCATAGGATCACGAATGTTAGGTCTTGTCATATGTGAAGGTAAGACACTTGGACACACACCAAGTTACGTCTTTTCCTTTATGCCAAACCCATGACTACAAGTTACGAAGGTTTATGAACCATTATATTCATATCGCAATGAGGATAATAACGAGTCTTGTTGATCGAAATCAAGATGGAATGTTAGAGATTTCCAAGTTTAAGGAAAAAAAACAATGCTAGGAGTGACGCAACCAATAAGAAATGCATTTGTAAAGATATTTTGCGAGGTAGCAAATTTCCAAGTACAGTTTGCATACACAGTTCACCAAAAGCTCAATCGAGGACATTCATGTGACTATAAAGGCATGAATACAAGTTAATAATGTCTTTAGCAGAACGATTGTTTAGGAAAGCTACCATCGCGCAATCAGGTTTTGATGATAACTCGAAATGAAAGTCGATGAATAAGGAATAAATGGTTCCATATAGCTAGATCAAATCAAAACATGAGAATAAAGGGAAAGAAATCGATTTTTAAATGCTCCAAGCTTGGAATCAAAATCAACCTAAAACGATCGGTCTCTTTTCAAGTTCGGAGATCATGCTTTGGCTTGATAGGTCGAAACACTAACATTGTTTCACCCTTCAAGTTACTACATGCTTCTCGTCACTTGATTACAACCTTGGTAAGTTGAAGATCAAGAAATGAGAATAATCATCAAGGTGTGGTTTTCACTCCTAACTTGATGGTGTTTTCCCAAGGTATGACCCCTAACTTACCAATCAAAAAGCTCGATCCCAACTCATTATTGAGGATCCACAGAAATAATACGAGGTAACTCACCATTAAAGTAAGGGACGTCTCCCCTATCTTAACGGTGAAGTTTTACAAAAACAAAATATAATAGGATGAACTTCTTTATCAAAATCCAGAATTCACTCTTACTTTGATGAGGTTGTTTCATTTGAGAAAATACAATCCATAAGAATGAAATTATCATCAAGGTATGGAATTCATGCCTATCTGATGATTGAATTTCATAATAACAGAAAACAATCGGAAATTGATAATTGTCACCAAAGTACGGGTTTCAATCCTATTTTGGTGAGATCATGTCATTGTGAAATGCCATTCCAAAGAAAATAATTGAAGTCAATCCTCAAGGTAAGGTAATCACCCCAATCCAGAGGATGAAATTTCATAAAACACACGATTGGAAACCATTTATCGAAACGAATAGAGATTCATCAAAGTAAGGGAATCACCCCTTTTTTGATGAGTTAGTATCATTTAGGAGATACGAATGTTCTTAGTCATAGGTTGACTTACAAACACTTGCATCTCCCATGGTGCAAACGGTACGAAGTTTGACATAACAGCGAAAAGAAAAGAATATCAATTAGAAATTCAGAAAATTTCAAGTTACATCAATGTAACAAAAGAGTAAATCATTCTTACAAGCTTAAGATCAAGTTTCAAGATAACATAATCTGTTGTGGTGTTCTAATCTTGGAGGGTTTAAATCGGAAAAACGAAATCAAGGACGGGAATTATTCAACACCACAATGAGATGTGAACATTCGATTCACAATCGAAAGAAAATACATGAATTTCTCAAATCATGAGGTCAACCATAACCTTATTTAGGACACGTGTACTCATAAATGGTAACAAAGTTATAATTAGCTTATTCAATCATTGAGGTGAGTGACCACTTTAAATTAACAAAGTTAATATTCAATTAGCAAAGTATCCCGAGATGTAGGAATTTCACCTACAGCATTGCATGTTCTTAGTTATGGGACACATCCTTAAGAAGATTTGAGAACCATAAGTAACGGTTTAAAGTTTTAAAGACCATACGGTTTAGATCCCCTATATCTTGGATATATTAAGAGTCATGTTCACGTTGGTCGAGGTATGGAAATAGTTATACGAAACCCTGAGTTCAATACCGTTACACGTTACATGTTGAGCGTTTAAACGTATGAGTTGAAATGTAGGATGAGTTCAATATTAGAAGGAACATTATGTAGGTTAAGAATGAGAAGCTATTTAAAACTTGGTGATAAACCAGTTCGAAGAGTTCAAGGATTTTTTTAAAGATACAGATAGGATGGTTCCATTTGGTAACGTATTACCATTTGGAATCGTTGACACGTCAAGGTAAATTGACCCACTTGCCTTAGAGACTTGTGTATGTTGACCATAGTTTATCACTCATCCTAGAAATCCCCAGGTAAGCATAACTGGTCTCGCAATGAGATTTATACGATATGCTTGCCTTAGCCCGAAGGCCTTTTGCCAGGAAATCCAGAATACAGGTGTCTATGTGTCACACAAATTTCTTTGGTTTATGAAATCAAAACATTGATGAGATTTTCATAGATTAGACATAGAGTCTAAGGAATTGAACCCACGATGATAAGTGTAGACTCCACATGTCGTTGAGAATAAGTTTAGGAAGTTCATTTATCGGGGAGAGTCAAAGAGTCAAGTTAAGTTTAGGGAGACAAGTAACTAAGTTTTAAGCATACATAAGGCAATCCTATGCTAAGGCATCAAGTTGCACAAAAGGCATAGCATTATGTAGCATGCAAACAATAAGTAAGCATAAGAGTATAAGGATCTTTCTATGAGGTTCATGCAACTATAGTCTAGGTCACCATTTCTAATAACCTAAATCCCTATAGTTACGGGCTCTGATACCAATCTGTCACACCCAACCTTGACGGCGGAAACGTCGAGGTGTGAGAGTTACGATTGTTCACAGCCACATAACGCTATTATTAGTACCAAAATATTAATCAAGATTTAATTGTAACAATACAAGTGAATGTTCAAGCAAAGATACATTCAGAATACAAGTATAAAAGTATCCAGATCATTCGTTTATTTCTCTAAGTCCAATCCTAAGTGTGATAAACTTCAAAGAGTACCTGAAACATGTTAAAAATAAAAGGTCAACATAAAAATGTTGGTGAGTATTCCACAGTTTTCAATACATAAGTATATAAAAGATGACAATTCAAGTTGTAAATTAGTGAATAAAGTGATTAGGGATGTTATGAACAATGCAACAATCAAACCTCGACAAAGTTTTACAAGTCTTATACGTTAAAAGTATATATGATCAGCTAAGTGTATTTGGTTCCCTAGTGCACAAGCATACGGATCCTAGGAGTCGGCAGTTCATCGACTTTAGCACCAAATAGGTTGTCTGTCCCATAGATCTATGACTTTGCTGGGCTAGCAATAGTTAATGATTGTACATATAACGCCATAACATGGTAACCATAAAAGTTCAACTAACCACAACTTTAAGTAAATTGCCATAAAGTTTACAAGTCTCGAATAAGTTCACAAGTACAATGATATAAGTTAACATGTTTCACCCCAAAGTGTGAAAATAAAAAAAAGGGGTATGGAAATACTCACTTGATCGACAAGTATATAATTGGCGATTAATGAGAAATATAATACGCAAAGTTCCAACGTAGTTCTTCACAATGCACCTAAAATGTATATTTTACAAGTTTAAGTTTAAATAATAAGATTAACGTTTTAATGCGACTAGGGTTTCGATAGGAGTTTGGGGGTTTACATAAATAAATAAAATAATGATCGTTTACGTTTTGGTTTAATAAAGGTAATATAAATCAATTAAATCCAAGAATGATTAAAAAGGTCTCAACAATTTAATTTATTGATTTAATAGAAATTAAGTATAATATATGAAAAGAAATAATTAATTTAATAATTAATTATTTGATAAAGTGAATTTTATTAAATACTTATTTAAATGACTTTAAAATAATTTAAAATCATTTTATAAAGCTTTGAACTTTTGAATTTTTTTTATTATAAAATCTTATAATACAAGATTTTAGTAATAAAAATGAAGTATAATATATTGTTTTATAGGTTTCAAGAGTTTAAATAAGAATTTAGAGAATATTAACTAAATATGATATAACATGATTAAATGGATAATTAACTATTTAAATATTTATAATCATTTATATGATCAGACATTTAAGGTATTTGTAATATGTAGGTTTGAAGTATTTTGAAATAATCCAAATTTGGACTATAATATACTTATAATATATAACCGACTTAATAATGTTTTTATAACCTTTTATTCTTTAAAAGTTTATTAAATTTATGACTTATAAGTTTATAAAACCTTTAAAAATTAATTAATAATTTCTGAAATATTTAGTTAATAAGGTAATTATATTTCTAACTAAACAATATATTAAAACTTTATGTAATTAAAAAAAACTAAAATAAACTAATGATTAAAAGGGATGAGGTCCCCGGGTTCGAACCCGGGACCTTAAGTCCATTCAACATGCACATTACCAGTGAATCAAGGCCTAAGTCGCGATTTATAACCATTTTTAAAAATAAAACCCAACAAATATGATTTCCCCCAAATCTTCATGAACCCTAGTTTGATTTTTGATCCAATGACCATCCAAACGATATTGTTAATGAAATCATTCATGGGGCTATTGATTAGTGGGTGAAACGAGAGTGAGTGAGAGTGTTAATTACCCGTTTGAAGATTGAATTGACGAAGTCGAGTGAAGAGGAACCCGCGACTTGAGAGGAACTGTTTCGAGGTGCAAACGATGGTAATAATCGAATTCCTTGTACAGGAAGCTTATAATGAGCTCAAAGATGAAAAGCCCTTTGTTTAATTTGGGTTTCAAAACTCCGATCAAGGTAATCGCTCAAGTTGCAGGTCGCGATGGAGGAGATAATCGAACGTGGGTTTGTGTGATTCTCAGATGAAATTACAAGTGGTGATAGGTTAGGATTAGTTAAATGATTGTTTATGTCTGATTAATTTGATTATTATGGAGGTTTAATTGTCGAACGGTTAAAGAGTTGATGTCGCGGTTATGGGTTTGATTAGTCTAGTAACCGGCGTTAAAGTCGATTAATTGATGCTCACGAGTTCGAAACATGTACTAGAAATGATTTGGGATGGGTTTTGGGTTGAGATTTGACCGATACTTGTGGTTTTTCAGTCGCCGGAGGGCCGCCGGAGACCGGCCGGCGAGTTGGTCGGGAAAACGAGGATCGGGGGGTTGGGTTTTAGCAAATTGCAATTCGGTCCTTGTGGTTTATGTGTTTGTTTAAAAACCTAAGTTTAAATTTCATTCTTTAATAAATTACAGTTTAGCCCCTAGGGTTTTGAGGTTTTACTATTTCATACAAATACTTATTAATTACAAGTTTAAAGTTTTAAAACTTAGATTTATTATTAGTATTATTATCATTAACATTATTATTATTAGTATTATTAGTAATAATAATAATTATTTTAAGATTATTTTCACTTTAAGTTAAGTTTATAATATCAACCAAACGTTTTAAACATTAATAATATTATTTCTGTTATTTAATTAATTGTTAGTCTCCAAATTAATTATCAAGCATAATAAGTCCTCAAAGTTTCAAATTTAACATAAAGGTCTTTTTTAAAATTTAACAAAGTTAACTTTTAAGTTAACGAAAATACGAGATGTTACACTTGCCATATCTCAAAGGTGTCCTTTCCACCTTTTTGGTTGGGGCCATATTTAGAATACGGGCCGCGGAGAGCAAAGCGAAACCCTAAAATGATAGAGGCAATGTGCTTCTAGCCATCATAGATCGAACCATATCCAATAAGGTTCGATTCCTCCTCTCAGATACACCATTATGTTGTGGTGTTCCAGGTGGAGTGAGTTGTGAGACAATCCCACAACTCCTAAGATGATCTTGTAAAACATCACTTAGGTATTCACCTCCTCTATCGGTGCGGAGAACTTTAATCGACTTGTTGAGTTGATTTTCTACTTCATTCTTGAAGATTTTGAACATTTCAAAAGCTTCATCTTTGTGCCTTAATAATTACACATACCCATAGCGACTATAATCGTCGGTAAAGGTAATGAAGTATCTTTCACCATTCCTAGTCATTGGCTTAAAAGGACCACATACATCCGAATGTATGATTCCTAATAAATCTTTTGCCCTTTCGTTAGTTCCACTAAAGGGTGCCTTAGTCATTTTACCTTGTAAACAAGATTCACAAACATCAAATGAATCACATTCCATTGTTTTTAAAAAGACCATTCTTTTGAAGTGTTTGTATGCGTTTCTTGTTTATATGACCAAGACGACAATGCCAAATATAGGTGTCACTCAAATCCAGCTTGAGTTTCTTGGTGTTAGTTTGGTACAATGAACTATTTAAAGTATTTTCATGAACCAATTCATAAATACCATTAATGGGAATAGCTTTAAAATAGAACGTATCATTTAACGAAACATGAATATCATTTTCAATAAAGGATAATACATAATCATAATGTCTTAATTGGGATACAGAAATAATGTTCCTAGTCAAACTAGGAGCATAAAACATTCTTCAAAATAACATCCAAGCCACTTGGAAGTTTTAGGATGTAGTCCCCACGAGCTTCAACTAAGACTTTAGTTCCATTGCCATGAAGAGGCTAACATCCCCTTGATTGAAGTCCCTACTTCTTGTGAACCCCTGCAACAAATTGCAAATATGAGTTCCACATCTGGTATCCAATACCCATGTGTTAGAAGATGTAACATTAAGATCAATACGAATCATGTATATCGTACCTGAGGTCTGCCCAACATCCCTCTTTGCTTTCAAATGTTAGAGATGGACAGGACAATTCCTTGCCCAATGTCCTATCTCCCCACACTTGAAGCATGGGTCATTAGTAGCAACCTTTCCTTCTTCTCTTGTGGTTTAGGTGGCACCCTTGCCACCCCTTTCCCCTTCCCCAAACGGGTCCCTTACCCTTGGCAACCTTTGCCTGGGTGTGGGATGAGGCTTTTATTGTTCCCACCTTCATTGATGGTGAGAACGGGTAAAACCCTTTTACCCATGGCCGCCTCGGGCGTTTTGAGCATTGAGTGAAACTCACCAATGCTTTTGTCCAATGCATTCATGTTGTAGTTCAACACGAATGTCTCCAACTTCTTAGTAAAGCCATTAAGGATCAAATCCGTGGCCACTTCATTCGAGACAGGACAATTAAGCCTTTCGAGGCGGTCGATGTGGCTTTTCATTTTAAGTACATAAGATGAAACAGATTGGTTGTCGTCCATACGACATGCATGGAGTGCTCAAACCGTTGGAAGCGCTCAACCCTTGCTTGCTGTTGGAACGTTTCCTTCAGCTAGGTTATCATGTAGTAAGCTCCGTGATGTTCATATTCCTTTTGGAGATCCGGAGTCATGCTCGCTAGCATGAGGCCAGACACTTCGGCGGAGTCCTCAGTGTATTTTAGCCAATCGTTATAGGCCCCCTCATCATCCTCAGTAGGTTGATCGGGGATAGGGTCGTCTAAAACATATGATCTTCTCTCTGCTTGAGAACGATTCTCAAGTTTCGATACCAATCAATAAAGTTGTTATGATTTAGACGTTTCTTTTGGAGGATCGCTCGTAGTGATTGGTTGGACGCGGATGAGTTATCGTGATTTTCATTATTGGTGGCCATCTTCAAAATTTAACAAAGATCTATTTTAGTATTTTCGATATTGCTAATTTTTAATAATTAATGCCTTTAAGGTCATTTTTATATTAAAATCTAGAACCCAACATTACATTTAAATTGTGGTTAGGTGACCTTTATCCCACGATTTAAATTAATAAGGTGGTCAACGATTGACGGTTGCAACCATTTGCAACTTCTAGAGGTATGGGATCGATTTTAAACATCATATGTAAAGTCGGCATGTTAATCCCATCAACACCATTTGGAAACCATATTGTAGGTGATCCATTTAACATGGTTTGCAAATCAAGACATCCTACTTACACACACGTGTGAGTTTGCCAAAATGAGTGGTTAGGTGACCTTTATCCCACGATTATGGCATTCTCATCTTAAGTCATAAGTTCCCTCAAAATGGTTAGGTGACCTTTATCCCACTAAGAGTTCCCAAGTGACTTAAGTGTGTGTCAAAGGACGGTGTTGATCTTGTTTTTAGATATTTAGAGGTTTCATAATTCTAGTTTAGAAAACTCTATGTACTTGTATTTGTATGCTTTCAAATACAAGATATCCTATGGTCCTTTGATTAAAACCTATTTTAATCTTTAAAATCATTGAATCATTTTAATAACCTTTTATTAACTTTTAAGCACCATCAATTTTTAGCTTGTTAAGTTTGTTAATGAGTTTTTAATGTATATCCAAATATCAACCAAACAATCAAACAACAACATTCAAACAAGCATAAACATATAAACATGAGTGCATAACCCATAGCCACTAAGTTGACAACACTTGTTTGCCATCACAAGTGTTGTCTTAAGGTCTTTCCTAAGGGTTTATAATGACACATTATATGTGTCCATGGACTCCCACTTGAATCCATATCCAAATACTTCAAGGTCCATGTCTTTGATGTCCATCTTTGGGTCTTCATCTTGTGCATCTTTTTACAAAAATTATATCCTAATACATTTTTCTAATAAAAGAAATGCACCTAATCTATTTATTACAAACCAAATGAATAAATAATTACAACCCAAATGATAAACATAAATATTACAACCCAATTGAATGAATAAAAAACAACCATTCCAATCATCCAAATCATAAGGCCAAAGGCTAGGTTAAGCACGCTAACAACCAATGATCATATCATCCAAACATATAATGAAACCCAACTTAAAACCACCAAATTTCCGCCAACATAAACTGAAATTTTCGGTTTTAAACATTGTCCAAACAATCATCACATCATAATATATATCTTTCAAGGTTTAATCACTAGCATGTGTGATATGACCTTGAATGTTTGGGGAATCATTCATACAAAACATAGCAGCCCCTAAAGGGGTTTTAAAGTCCATAAAACAAATTTTAAAGACCATCCAAGTTAGCTATCCACATAACCGGATCTAGATGCCATTGAAGGGTTTGTTAGAACATAAAAACCAAGTTTAACCATTTAAACTTTCAGAAAAAACGCAGCGGATATATATGTTTTGTAACATGATTATAAACTGAAAAATCATATTTTTAGGTGTCAAATATATGCATAAAACAAACCCATATATCAAAGGATCATTATATGTGAATATGCAAGCTATGAATACATGTAAATACACATAAAATCACAGCTACATTGAGCTGTGATTACTACCTTTCTGCAGCAACAAAATTCGACCAAAAAGAATGTGTTGGATGCTCCAAAAACGGCCAAGGCTCCAAGGAGAGGATCCCTCAAGCTTGTATATCCCAAGCTTGATAGCAAACATTTCTTGCTAGGGAGAAATCAACACCCAAACAGCTCCAAACTCTTTCTTTTCCTTCTGGAGTTTCCGAAACTTAGAGGAGAGAAGAGAGAGTGTTTTTGTTGTGTTGAGCGTAAGAATGATTGTTTGGGTAGTGTATATGACTAGTAAGTGTTGGGAGTCTCAAGAAGGCAAGGGTCCAATCAAATGTGAGGGAGGGGCCGGCCAAACTTTTAAATCAAGAGGGTTTTCTCTCTCAATGTTTTTTACAACTCCAACATAAACTAGTCAATTAGTAAGTTATACAATTAACACTTAATTGTATAACTCATATACCCAATATATTATTTGATGTTATCTAATTAAGTTAAATAACATTTCAAATAATAATGTTTGAACAAAATATCTAAATAAGTTGTTCTATCTCATATGCATCTAATTTAGAAAAGCCATTTTTCTAAATTGGTGTTTATATTTAATTGCATGATCATATCATCAATTAAATATCGATTTGTGTTTGCTAAGCTTGTTATTGGGTATAACCCGACTTGGGTCATAACGTATTAACCGCATCAATATTCTATGTGTCTTGGGCATAAAGAATCCTACACGTTCATATTACTCGCTTGCAAACGCTTCCGCTTGTTACTTGAATTATTACATTGTTTGGGTCACGAAAGGCTGAACTTAGATCGAATCTAAGTGCCGCATGAGAGTTTGAGAATCACTCCGTGACAAGTGGTATTAGAGCAATGTTATCGCTAGGGATGGCTACTGATCCAAGGAAGGTTGTCACCGATGAAGGAAAGGGGGACAAGATGAAACTCCCCATGGCAGCAAGAAAAATCATGGGACATCCAAGGACCGTACTTAGAAAAAACGAGTCGGTGACATGGAAACATGTCTCATCGAGATAGGATCTCAAGTAGACTTGTGCTTCCAACGTCTAGATATGATCGAAGCTGACTTCAAAGAGCTTAGAGATGGACTCAAGGATGCTGTGGAACTACTTTGTGATGAAGTAAAATTTATGATAAAAGAAGCAATCGAAGATATTACTACCAAGCTGCAAAAGAACATGGTCGAGCTGTCAAGCGACATGCATCGAAGTCTACTCGGCTTGGAAGCAAGGGTAGTTGATTGGAACAAGACTATGATCACGATTGGAGATAACATCGTGAACTTTACACGGAGAGTTGAAATTCTCAAACCAGCATCGTTTTGGGCAAACGAGAAGCTCGGGTTGTCGATGACTTTATTTGGGAAATAGAGCAGTACCTAGGAGGGGTACAAATCCTCGATGACGCCACCAAAATCAAGACATCCACTATGTATCTCAAAGATACAACAACACTATGGTGGAGACTCGAAGCATGGACATCGAACAAGGTACGTGCATAATCAAAACTTGGGATGAGTTCATCCAAGAACTCAAGAGACAGTTTTATCTGATAAATGCTGAGCACAAAGCTAGAAGCCAGCTTCATAAGCTCAAACAAACCAGGACAATCAAGGACTATGTTAAAGAGTTTACAACACTTGTCCTTGAGATCTCGAATTTATCGAATAAAGACTCCCTTTTCTACTTTCGTCTGCAATCATGGGCCAAGATAGAGTTGGAGCGACGAAGTGTTCAAGATCTTTCTCAGCCATCGCAATAGCTGAAAGCTTGATCGATCATAAAGAAAAATGACCATATAGGCCATGAATGAGGAAAGTGACGATGAGAAAGGTTGGGGAGTTAAGCCCAATCATGATCGGAAGATGGAAACAAGGAGACCACCACGATACGACAACGAAAAGCGTCCTCCAAACTTCTACGTCATATACGATGGACCGCATAATGCTCGGGACTGCCCGAAGAGACAAAGTCTGCAAGCCATGGTGGCCAGAAATGATGATGCATCCTACGAAGACAAGGAGGTTCTTCTTGGGGCAATGCAACTACAAGTATTGAATGCTTTAACGGAACATGAAGGCAAGCCCAACGGAGCATAAGGGCAACATCACAAACACAGAGGCGAAAGGACTTCGGTTTGTAAACTGGTAATAAATGGACGGCTTGCAAAGGCACTAGTCTATACCGGAACAAGTCACAATTTCATAATCGGAGGAGAAGCAAAGAAACTCGGCTTAAGGATATCCACACGAAGGATTTCTCAAAAGACACCAATGGTAACACGAAAGCGATCGAAGGAATGTCATGGGCCGTCAAGACCAAAATCAAGACATGGCTAGGAAAACTTGACTTCTCGATAGCACAATTGGGTGCCTACAAGCTCGTGCTCGGGATGGATTTTTTTCGAAAAGAAAAAGTCGTTCGACAACATTTTTAAACACTTTGTTCATCGTCAAAGGCGATAAAGTGCACACAGCAATGATGGAGTCAGGCCATCGAGGCAAAACACTATCCATCTTGCGACTCGCGAGAACAAGCCGAGGGTCACACAAGAAACACGACTAGGACGTCGTGGGTTTAGGGGGGGAGAATGTCACGACCTGTCTAAAAACAAGACGTGTTACTCAGGTTCCGAAAGTTTCCTGCAAAATGTGGAAGCGTCTAGGGTTGTCCGGAATTCCAGAACAACTTAAAACGTGTTGGACCCTAAAGGGACACAGAGGGGCATCGAAAACAGCCTAATGCATCAAGAATGGCCAAGATATTTATCAGGAAATATCTAGGAGGAAGGCTGCCAAAAGGGTCTAGAATGACCTTCTAATATTCATGGAAATATCATGATGTTTCCATAAGAAATATCTAGATATCAACTTGATAAAATTAAAGATATTTAGTGTTAGATTAATCTAGATAGGAAGAATCTAGATCATGGATTACATGTAAATAGGTGATGTAGTCCATATTTGTAACCACCCAAAAACACATACAATTCTTGTGTAATACTTGTGTAAAACACTCTTGTAACAATCCTTGTAAGCCATACAAAGTCCGTTTGTATTACTTGCTTGCAAACGCTTCCGCTTGTTACCTGAATTATTACATCCTTTGGATCACAAAAGGCTGAACTTAGATCAAATCTAAGTGCCACAGGAGAGTTTGAGAATCACTCTGTGACAGCGTGCCCACTAAGAGGCCAAGGACTAGAAACAGTTCTGAGCAGTCTACACCTTCCCTCCCTCCGATAAAACAATCTACCAAGCAGATGATTGTAGCTTTGGTTGCTACCTTGGACACGAAGAAACTACGCACTCAGTGGCTTACTGGATTGGTTATCAAACTACGACATCATATGGGAGAGACAAAGAATGAAGTGGCTGAAGTGAAAGAACTACAATACGAGTGCTATCAATATCAACGCACTTTGGCTGGCTGGATGGCTCATAGAACTCACCGATCAGAGGCTCGAGATGACACCATACATGATCATGGAGTTAGACTTGCTGCCTTGGAGGCACAGTTTGCAGCGATGCACATAGCAGTAGAACCCAAATCGGAAAGAAGAAGACCCTGAAGAAGCACCAAAAGAAGACCCCAAGAAAGAACCTGAGGAAGCCCTAGCAGATGAAGAAGAGCCCGATGAGATGGAAGAGGACAGTGATGGATCCGATGTCCTAGATTGATCCTTCTTTTCATTTGACTTAGACTACATATTGTTTTCTTTGAAAACCTTTGTGGGAAGGGTTGTTTCCCACCCAACTGAAAAACTAAAAATTTTGACATGGATTAAATATTTTTTGAAATGGTTACAATTTATTTATCTTTGGTTATTATTTTTGGTTATAAATATTATGATTGATGAACTGCTTTATTTTCTTACTATCTATTATGCTTTAATGGGATAAATACGTTACATGTTACTTACTTTGATGTATGTGAATGTAAAGTGAAAAGGAAGGCGCTGGTAGAGGACGTGGTCGTGGACGTGGCGCTGGACGTGGCGCTGGACGTGGGCGTGGCGCGGGAGCGGTTAACATGACCCCCACAGAACTAGCTGCTCTGATTAACGAGCATGTGCAGGCGGCAGTGGCTGCAGTGCACGCTGCACAAGTGCCCGCTGCACCGCCAACAGGTAAATGATACGAGTGATTTGACAACCACTCAATTTACTTGCTTAAACCATCAAACTAAAAAATTTTGGCTTATTGATATAGGACCCCACCTGTACACATAAATCTTTCATGGATTGAAAGCCCCACACCTATAGTGGAGCTGAAGGTGCTGTTAGGCTGGTGAGGTGGTTCGAGAAGACCGAACAGTCTTCACCAAATGTAACTGCCTGCCAGCTGACCAAGAAAAGTACGCAACGGGACTCTCGACGGCATGACACTTTCTTGGTGGAATGCCTAGGTACAAAGTTGGGTTAGGCTATGGCGAACGACATGCCATGGGATGAGTTCAAGACAATGATGACCGAGGAGTATTGCCCTCGGGATGAGGTGCAAAAGCTGGAGATGGAGCTGTGACAGCTAAAGATGCAAGGATCTAAGATTGAGGCCTACACTACCAGGTCTCATGAGTTGGCTACATTGTGTCCGGGATGGTGACCCCAATGCACAAGAGAATAGAGTTGTACATGCGTGGTTTGGTTCCCGAAATCCAAATCATGGCCACTGCTTCTAACCCCACTACCATACAGCAAGCAATGCGATTGGCTCACAAGTTGACCGACCAGGCAATGGAACAAGGGAAACTGCCAAAACGGGGTACGATGGATAGTGTACCAACAACGGTGAGTGTACCGGACAATAAACATGAGTGGGTGGTCCAAACAACAAAGGATCGACTTCAGGCAATCAGCAGCAACACCAACATCAGCAACAACCGAGGAAGTTTGATAACAACCGAGGTTTCAATCAAACTGCCACTACAATCAAGGCCAAGGAGGATATGTGGGGAAGTATCCTAAGTGCAATCGATGCAACTACCACCACACTGGCAGGTGTGACAACTTTTGATGCCAACATTATGGGAAAGCTGGACACGCGGTGAAGGATTGTAGTGGTGATATGATGAGGAAGCCACAACAACCCCAAGAAACACCAAAAGGTTGTTTTGAGTGTGGAAAAGAAGGGCACTACAAGAGAAACTATCCTAACTGGAGGAAAAATAGAAACGATAGGGGAAACAACGGGAACAACAACAACAACACGGGAAAGGCGGAAACAATGGTCACAATAATGCTGGAGCAAAGGGAAGAGCCTTTGTTATGGGTTCTGGTGAGGCTCTAAACGACCCTACTACTTTATTTAGGGATTTTCCAAGATTGCTCAACCCCTCACTGCCTTGACACATAAAGGTAAAATGTTTAATGGGGAGAAAGTCAGGATCAGCCTTCTAGTTGCTAAAATAGAAACTCTGCAGCACACCAATACTGGCATTACAAGAAGGAACAGATGATTTCATGGTGTACTATGATGCATCCATTCAAGGACTGGGTTGTGTCTTGATGCAGCGAGATAAGGTGATAGCCTACATCTCGAGACCACTGAAGGTTCACGAGAAGAACTACACCACCCATGACTTGGAACTGGGTGGGGTGGTTTTTAATTGAAGATCAGGAGACATTACTTGTATGGTACCAAATGCACTATCTACACCGATCACAAGACTCTTCAACATATCTTTGAGCAAAAAGAAGTGAATATGAGGCAACATCGCTGGGTGGAGTTATTGAATGATTATGATTGTGCTATCAGGATCATCCGTGGAAGGCAAACGTAGTTACTGATGCACTAAGTCGGAAAGAAACAGCTAAGCCTATGCGAGTGCGAGCTTTACAGCTTAATATCAGCACTCAATTACTTGAAAAAATAAAGAAGCATAGACAGAAGTGTTAAAAACAAAAAATATTAGGTCTGAATCGTTACATGGGATGGATAAACAGCTTGAGGTGAAAGCTGATGGGATTCGTTATTTCATGGATAGACTTTGGGTGATGGTCTATGGAAATTTGAGAGACTTGGTTATGAGTGAGGCACATAAGTCTAAATATTCTATACATCTTGGATCCAACAAGATGTATCACGATCTGAAGGCGCACTACTGGTGGCCTAACATGAAGACAGGTGTAGCTACCTATGTGAGCAAGTGTTTAACCTGCTCCAAGGGTAAAGTGGAGTATCTGAAACCATCTGGACTATTACAAATTGTGTAAACTTGATTTCTTAGGTGTGTAACATAGGAACTTATGTAAACTTGACTGCTTAGGTGATGTACAAATTGTCTGAACAAGTATACAATTTAACATGTCACCAACGGGTCAATGGGTCAACTTGGTCAATTGTCTTTTCTTTCTAAGTCACTCAAGTTCTCTTTGGTTATTTTGGTCTAGTATACTTACAAACTCAAGTGATTTAGGTAACCTGTGACGGGTTGTGTGACATCCAGTAATTTCCGTTACCAAACCCGTTAGTTCCGTTAGTTCTTGCATACACGTGTCGTGAGCACACACTGTTTGTCGTTGAACGTTGGTGACTTAATAATATTTAACAATGATAAACTAATAATAATCTAATCAATAATATGATTATTGTATGATTCTTATGTGTTTACGCAATTTAAATGTTAATTGTGAATGTTATCGCATAACGTGGCAATGTGTTATATTTAATTCGTATATTTTCTAGTTAGTGCAAATAATATACATGATTATTATTATTAATTTATATGTTTGTTATTTAGTTAAAAAACCTTTTAAAAAGATTGTTAAAAGGCTTAGTTTTTATAAAATACAAATTACAAGGGTTTAAATGGTAATTACAATTAAATAATTAAAAGAAAATCAACCCAACCTTAGCCCCCATAACCTTCGGCCGTGGCCCCTCAAACACACTCATACATTGCGAAATTTGATCAAGAAACACCAAGAACCATTGAATTCTAGGAGTAATCAGGCATTTCAAGTGATTAACAAGCGCTAATCATCATCTTTACACACTTAAAGGTTAGATTTTGATTACTTTTAAGGGGTTTTGATTTTGCTAGAACCCTAGGTTGAAAATTGATGATGAATGTCAAATTCTTGATTGTTTGATGATTGTATGATGCTAGTTAGATTGTATTGATGTTAGTTTACATCGATTATGCAAGAAAGCTATGATTTTGATGCGTTGTTCATAGGTTACTAATAATAGTAACTTTAATTGCATGAATATGATGATTTGATGATGAATTGATGTTGTTAAAGTGTGTGTGATGAAATACGGAGGTTAGATTGATGATATGAATGCTAGAAACCTAAGAATGAATGTTGTAGTTCATAGATTACAATAGTAGAAACTTTTGTTCATGAAGATTGATGAATTATGATGATTAGATGTTGTTGATCATGGCTAGATGTTCATATGAGCTTGAATTGGTATATTGTTAATGAATTCATGAATGTATTGAGTTTTTGATAAGTTTGGGGATGTGCTTTCCCAAAAGGGAAACATTATTTGCACAAAGTCTTGAAGATGATGATTTGAGCATGTTTGGGACATTAGGATCATGTTAGTATGTTCATGGATGATTTCTAATATGGTTGAATACGTTGATTGGGTTGCATGAGTGGGTATTGGGCTAGTTGGAATTTTGGTCTATTGGTAGGAATTCATGGTAATGGGTCATATGTGTAGATTTGGACTATTGTCGGTTTTTCGTTAATCATGGTTGATCATTTTAGATGATAATCCTGTGTAATGTATTGATATGTGGATTGAATGGAATCTCATCTATAATGTCACCAACGGGTCAAACGGGTCAACTGGGTTGTGTGTTTTGTCTTTCTAAAACTTGAGTTCTTTGGTTTGTAGAGCACTTAGAGTTTCATTATGATTTCTTTGTACACATACTTATGCACTCATGTGTTCTAGGTGACCTCTGAGGGTTGTCTATCCATTCTTTCTTTCAAGTTAAGCCTTAAGTAATTTCTTACGCACATCAGGTGGGTTCATGCCCCACTCTTCTTACATACTCTCTTTTGAGGGAGATAGCATACTGGTTTTTACAAACACTTTACTTATATGTGATGTGTATAGTATAATATAGTTTTTATTACCATGGAAAGTCCTCACACTTTTGGATTGTTAATAATTATTTAGCGGGAAATTTTGGGTCGTACTACTGGGTCTGACGAGCCCCACCTATGCGACTCAAGGTCAAACGGGTGCAATATTGTCCTAACGAACATTGTCATGACCTGGTAAGTCATGAAAGGAGGCAACAAACATAACACAGTCTGCTTCAATCGCGAAATCACTATGATTATTACTTTTTATTTATAGACTAGCTATCTATTACAATACACTTCCTATATTTTGCAACTGTTACTGATTATTGTTTAACGTAAACTCTTGAACTCACCAACCGTTGTGTTGACTCTTTTAGTATGCTATTCTCAAGTTAAGGTTTGCCATTGCCTAGGAGCACGTTGCACGGGTTAGCATCATGATGTTTGTTAGTGTGTTATGAAACAGTGTTTGATTGTGTTTGTTTAAACCCTTATGTTTTAGTGTTGCACAATATCTGGGCGCGTATGTTTGCGCATTTTAAACATGTTACATTGTTTTGGGTACTTTTGGTTATTTAAATGCTTCCGCAGTATTTAAAGTTAAACTCTGATTTTGAATGTTAGTACATATAGGGTCGTTCTGAGTAACTAATTACTGAGATCCTGGTATGTCACGCACCTCGTGGTAAAATCCCACACACGGATTTTGAGGGTGTGATAGATTGGTATCAGAGCCATTGGTTATAGGGAACTAGGTTGCATACACACTAGTCTATAACCGCACACAGTTAGTTAGTTACTTGTTCTTTATTCCTCTACCGTATACTCATTGGCATACACATCGCATACTCTGCAGCATGGCATTATCTTCGCGCGCTACAGGAAAGAGACCAGTAGGTTCAGGTTCCCCTACATGATCCGAGTCCCCTCCTCCTCCACATGTACTTGATCAGACACCTGATTGGCCACGACTTGACTACCCTCTTAGGGAAATAAACAGGGACCAACCATTTGCCTTGATGGAACGCGACCCTCCATGGGATTAGAGCTTCTACCCTAGCTATGTAGATCACATGATGTATAGGGAGCCTGTGCCTGTTACGAGGCCAAGGACTAGGGGCAGTACCAAGCAGCCTACCCCTTCCCTCCCTTGGATAGTGTAGTCTAATGAGCAGGTGATTGCAGCTCTGGTGGCAGCATTGGACACGGAAAAACAACATACCCAGCGGCTTACAGGACAAGTCTGGGAACTACTATGACAGATGCGAGACACCAGGAGGGAACTAGCTGAAGTGAAAGTTCTACCATATCAGTGGTATCAGCAGCAAAGCCACTTAACTGACAGAATAGCTTGGACTACATAACGATCAGAGGTTCAACACAACACCCTACAAGATCATGAGGAGAGACTTGCTGCTTTGGAGGCACAATTCATAGCAATGCACGTGGCTATGGAACCAGAACTAGAACCAGAACCAGAACTAGAACCAAAAGAAGAAGAAGACCCCGAGGAAGAACCTGAAGAAGCACCAGCAGAGTAGAGCTCGATGAGATGTAATAAGATAGTGATGGATCTGATATTCTAGATTGAATCTTCCTTTTTATTTGACTTTGACTGCATAGTGTTTTTCATTTGAAAACCTATGTAGGAAGGGTTGTTTCCCACCCGACTAGAAAAACTAAAAATTTTGACATTGATGGAATATTTTGTGAACTTCTTACAATTTATTTATCTTTGGTTATCATTTTGGTTATAAGTGTTGTGGTTGATGAACTTCTTTATCTTCTTACTATTTACTATGCTTTAATGAGATGAATATGTTACATATTGCTCATTTTTATGTTTGTGAATGTAAAGTGGAAAATGGAAGCCAATGGTAGAGAACATGGTCATGGACGTGGTGCTGGACGTGGCATTGGACGTGGCACTGGACGTGGCGCTGGACGTGGCACTGGGCGTGGGCGTGGTGTGGCAGCGGTTAATATGACCCCCGCAGAATTAGTTGCTTTAATTAATGAGCATGTGCAGGCGGCAGTGGCTGCTGTGCACGTTGCTCAAGTGCCTGTTGCACCGCCAGCAGGTAAATGATACGAGCGATTTGAAAACCACTCAAATTACTTTCTTAAACCGTCAAACTAAACAATTATGGTTTGTTGAAACAGGGCCCCCACCCTTTACTTATAAAACTTTCATGAATTGCAAGCCCCACACCTATAGTGGACCTGAAGGCACGGTCAGACTGGTTAGGTGGTTCGAGAAGACTGAATCAGTCTTTGCCAAGTGCAACTGCCCACCAGTGGATCAAGTTAAGTACGTGACCGGGACTCTCGAGGGCATGGCACTTTCGTGGTGGAATGCCCAAGCGCAAATGTTGGGTCAAGCTCTGGCCAACGATTTGCCATGGGATGAGTTCAAGGCAATGATGGCCGAGGAGTATTGCTCTCGTGATGAGGTGTAAAAGCTAGAGATGGAGCTATGGCAGCTGAAGATGTAGGGTTCTCAGAGGCCTACACCACGAGGTCTCATGAGTTGGCTACTTTGTGCCCCGGGATGGTGACCCCGATGCAAGGATTGAGCTATATCTGCATGGGTTGGTACCTGAAATCTAAAGCCTGATCACTACTTCAAACCCTACTACCATTCAGCAAGCAATTCGGTTGGTTCACAAGTAAACCGACCACGCGGTGGAGCAAGGTAAGCTGCCAAAGCAGGCTACAGTGGCTAGTGTACCAGCACCAGTGAGTGTACTGGACAATAAGCGCAAGTGGGATAGTCCAAACAAAGAGGATCAACTTCGGGTAATCAACAACAACACCACCACAACAACCGAGCAATTTCGACAACAACCAAGGTTACAATCATCTGCTAATCAAGGTTAAGGGGGATACATTAGGAAGTATCCCAAGTACAACCGATGTAACTACCACCATGTTAGTAGATGTGACAATTTCAAGTGCCAACGTTGTGGGAAGGTTGGTCATGTAGCTAAAGATTGTTGTGGCGTGCTGATGAAAATGCCACAAAAACCCCAGGAAACTCCTAAACACTGTTTTGAATGCGGAAAAGATGGCCATTACAGGCGAAACTGCCCACAACTGAGGAAGAATGGAAATGGCAACAACAACAACAACGGCAACAACAACAACAACAAGGGTAACGACAACGGTAATGGTGGCAACAACAACGGAGCCAAAGTAAGAGCCTTTGTGATTGGCTCAGGTGAGGCTCTGAACGACCCTACAACTATTACTGGCAAATTTCTTGTTAATGGTTGTTTTGCTTCCGTATTGTTTGACACTGGAGTCGATAGGAGTTTTATATCTACTAAATTTAGAAGTCTTACGAATGGTATGCATTCTACATTGGACATCACCTATACCGTAGAGTTAGCTGATGGTAGAACAATTCACATCACGCACGTTCACAAGGGTTGTAAGACAGAACTGGCCGGACACGTTTTTAACATAGATATTATGCCCGTTACACTCGGGAGCTTTGATGTGATTGTGGGAATAGATTGGCTATCTGGGAAGCAGGCAGAGGCAGTGTGTCATGAGAAGATCGCACGTATTCCTCTTGAGGATGGTGAAATTCTCTCGGTCAAGGGTGAAAGGAGTGGTGTTGTGATAGGCATCATATCGATCATGAAGGTGCAGAAGATGCAATGTAAAGGTCGACTAGCTATACTGGCCTTGGTGACTGACAAGCAGTAAGAGGAAAGGAAGATGGAGGATATTCCAGTGTGACTGGGTTTGAGAATGATATTCTCGGTTGAAGTGAATCAACAAGGATCGAATATGATGATTGAGTCAATGATTAGAAGGCGGAATTAGGCAATCAAAGATCATAAAACACTTGATATACTCATAAATGCATTCTTGTATTGATTAGATGAACTGTAACAGAGTAAATGCTAGGGTTTTGCATGCTACAGTAACAAGACAGCTAATCTGATAGAAAACAAAGTATATTCTGATTGTCTATTCTGAAAAGGTTGTGTAAACAGTCACAACAACGTTTTTTGACTCGTACCTCACATACGAGGATTCTATTCCATTTATAGGCTGACTAACAGCTTGTACAAAAAGACTAAACTACCCTTAGTCTATGTCTTCATCAGTATTTGTTTCTTTGTCATCCGCATTGACTAATGCGGATGAGTAACTTCATCAACATCGATCAGCCGCATTAGTGTTTAGTCATCAGCATTAGTTAATGCGGATAAGCAAACACAGCCGCATTTGTTGCTGTTCATCCGCATTAGTTCATGCGGATGAACAAATGTCTTATCCGCATTTTGTCAACTGTCCGCATTAGTTAATGCGGAAGAACAAATGCTTTGTCCGCATTTGTCCTTGGTCATCCGCATTGACAAATGCGGATAGCCGACACTTGGTTCTTTTTCTTCTTATGCAGACTTCTGTATCCGCATTTCTTCTTATACTTGGGGAGAAATCAGCAGAACAACCATCCACCACTTGAATTGGCATGTATGATCCTTTCAGGGTCCACAATACTCCCCCTAAGGATTATACAGCCTAAGTTCTTCAAGAGTTTGAGGGTGGATCAGGTTGTGAAGATTCTGCTGGGTCTTATGCAGTAGGAGGAGATGATACTGAAGTTGGGACTGTGTATGATGGGTCCAGAATGGCCTTGATCATGTTGGAGAACTGCTTAGCATCATTCAGCTTCTCTCTGTTCAGAACATGTATCTTCATTTGGCTCATGGTGTGTATAGCTTCAATGGGAAGCTTCTTCAGTGACACAGGTTCCCAAAACGACACAGTTGATAGTCCATCCCTGTGAATCAGTAGAGAGCCATCAGCATCCACCTCTAACTTCATAATGTTGCCAAACTGCAAAGGAGTCTTCTTCTTCCTCATTTGCTCTTTCTTTTTGAGGATCCTATCATAGGCCATCTTCAGGAGCTTGATGCACTTGAGAAAGAAGTACATGTCAGCTTCACCAAGCTTGTTTCTAATCTCCCTGAAGTGCCTGGTATATATGTAGTGGATGTATGATTCATCAAACAATCTCACTTCATATCCACTAAACAATCGAATTTCAGCTCCTTCTTTTCCTCCCCACCTCCTTTCAATCACCAACTCATAAGTCTTTTCATCATAGTAAACATTTGAGATTGGCACGGAGGTGTGAGTACCAGCAACCATCTTTCTTTTCAAAGATTCAGTGGGCTTTACCCTAAGTTCAGGGAATACCACTTCTTCAGCTGGTTTTCTTTTCTTTTTCTCTAGGGGATTGACAAAAGATCTATCCTTTCTCATGCAGATAGATTTCAAAGACTTGAAATTGTCAGTTCTCTTGAACATCCTTAGAATGTCCTCAAACTCATATCCCCTGAACATAGCCCCATGATTTATCAATCTTAAGTTGGCTAGTTCCTTGAGATCATGGATCATTAGAGAGTTCACCAGAGCAGAGTACTCTATGAAGAATTGGACCAATCCAGATATTCTCTTCACCATGAACATGTTCCAGTCACGGTCATACTTCCAGGCTATAATCTTCTGATCTGTCTCTTCCTCCTGGAGTAGACACACCCTTTATCATTTCAGCAGTTGTGAGGCCTTCATGTAGTTAAAGTTGAGAAGGCTCAGCAAACCACTCAGGATATCTGTGTAAAATGGGTGCCAGGGAGTCATGATCTCCCTAAGTGAGTCTCATTCTTGAGCTGAAACTCTGGATCTTGGTTGGGTACTTGTAATCTCTTCCTCCATTTTCTTTAAACTTTCTTTCTTTTCAAGGATCATCCTAAGGACAGCAGCCCTTAGGGAATTAGTTTTCATGTTTCCCAATTTTCTTTTAGTAAATCCTTGAGTTGACAGATAATCCTTCGTCTCCTTATCTGTCATACTGTAAGGATCGGGGAACATAGGTTGAGGAGGAGGAGTAGATTTTGCTTTAGAAGTCTTGACCTCTGAAGTTTTGAGGGATTGAGCTTTTTCATACTTAGTGTTGAATGTTGGATCTAGCAGCTTGTTTAGTTTTTCTTTTTCTGCTAGCATCCCTTCATAGGTCATCCCAAATACTTCATCAGGGTCGTACCTATGATCAATCAAGAACAAGGCCTTCTTCATTAATTCATCAGATTTGGCCTTTTCAACAGACTCACAAACAGAAGGTTCTATATTCACAGGGATTTTACTGATCACTGGCTCATCGGCCATGTATCCACCTGGAATTTCACCTTCTTCTAGGTCAATCACTTCTGCCTTCTACTTTAACAAGGCTTCAGCTTGTTCATGTTCCTCCAAGAATCCAGCAATAGCAGCTAGACTCCTTGGGTCATCTTTTTGTTTCTTTTTGGCTGGTTCTTCTTCCACCATAGGCCTCTTTCCTTTGGCCTTTGCAGCAAGATATCTCCTTCTTCTAGCATAGGTTTGCATGCTTAGGCCAGAAGATGGTTCATTCATTTCAGTTTCTAGTGGAGTTTCTTCACATTGTTCCTTTTCAGGAATATCAGTAGTTGCAGCAGCCTTTTCTTCTTCTTGTGTCTGCTGTTCACATAAATTTCTGATCATCTCCTTTTGTTCATCAGAAAGTGACACAGCAGGAACCAATTGCATACTCAATTCCTTTTCAGTTGGCACAGGAGATTGAGGTATGACAACAAAAGGTTCAGTATCTGCACATTGATTCACAATGAAGTCCCAGAAGTCCTCATCAATGACAAATTCTTCAGCTAAGAACATGTCTAGATCTTTCATCATGTTACTGAAGTCGGTTTCTTCAGTGTGGACTTCTTCAGGCTGCTTTGTGTACACTATCATCTCCAAGCTAGATGATTCGGGTACTGATTCACTGGGTTTGGAGCCACTAGTTTCTACCTCTTTTTCAGGCTCAGTGAATCTCTGCTTTTTGGTTGGAGGGAAGTCATCATCACTTCCTCCAGAAGATTTTTCATCATCACCATCTTTTTCATTGCCTCTCCTTCTCTTTCCTTTCTCTGTATCACTTTCATCTTTCTTTCCTTTCTCTTCTTCTTGTTTTAGTTTCAACAACAGTTCTAGCTCAGAGACCCTCTTATTGAGAACCTCCACTTCCCTTTCAAGGTTATTGATCAAAGTGGACTGTTCTTCGATAAACTCCTCTTATTCTTCCATGACTATAGTTTGGATGTTGAGTGTTGGACCAAAAGAACCAATGAGCCAAGATCAGGAAAACCTCTAAGTCCCACATGCCACTGCAACAACTGCTGAAGACTCCCATCAGTTACAGTGTTCTCTTGCTTGAATGTCAGACTCGAGAACATCTGAAGACTCCCATCAGCTATTGTGTTCTCTTGCTTGAATGTCAGACTCGAGAGCATCTTAGCTCCATCAGCTGTTATGACAAAGTCTGAAGAACAAAGTATGAAGATCAAAGAACTGAAGAATATCAGCTGAAGAAGACTCCAAAGTACTGAAGACCAAGTACTGAAGTCTGAAGTACTGATCTTACAAGTACTAAAGACTTCAAGTACTGAAGACAAGTACTGAAGAATCAAAAGCTGAAGAACTGAAGAACTGAAGACCTTCTACTGAAGCACAAAGTCTGAAGACAAAGACTGAAGACAACAACTGATGATATCTACTGAAGTCATCAGTTGTTATATCATCTGAAGCAATGTCTGAAGACCAAGTACTGAAGACTCAGAGTTTGTCACAACAACTGAAGAAGTCTTCTTCAGTCGTTGTGGTGGTTTTTTCTCTTTCAGTAGTTTATTTTGTTTCAGTAGTTGTACAACAACTGAAGAGCATGTTCTTCAGTTGTTATAGTATCAGTAGTTATAAACGACTGAAGAGTTTGTTCTTCAGTCGTTGTAGGATTTCAGTAGTTTACTCTTGTCAGCACTTAGGAACTTTTGTAAGAAGATGTCAGTTGTTGACATCTTCAGTAGTTTTATATTTTTGTCAGTTGTAATTTGAATATTCAGTGATGTCAGAAAAAGGACATCAACCCATCCTTTTGCCGCCTATAAAAGGATGGGTAACCATACAGTCTTAATTGCCGAAACGTGCGACCAATAGAACATTTATTGTTTCGCAGAACTCTTCTCTCTCTATGTTTATGCTTTTAAATTGAAATATCTTTTATGTTCTTGCTTTAATTGCTAATTAATGTGCTAAATCCGCTGCGAACATAATCTAATTGATCAACCGAGAGGCTGAGATCCTGACAAATGGTATCAGAGCAGGTTAATCATTGATCGATTTCACTATTGATCATTTGAAACTGCTCTTTTGATCTCTCAGTTTGATCGAATTAGCAATTTGCAAGAATTAGCCATAGAGAGTGAGTTTCTGCTGTTTCCGGCCAAAATCTTGAGGTCTTTTGGTGGTTTTGAGTTACGTTTGTCGTGTTTAAACTTGTTTTTGACCAAAACCTGAGATGACAACACCAACCAATGATCCTCACAATACTGGTTCCGCAACCAAGCCTCCGATGCTGGTTAGGAACGAGTATAACATATGGCAAAGACGTATGCTACACCACTTGGCTGTCAACAGTGCTGGTTGTTGGAAGTCAGTGGTGCATGGGCCATACAAGCCTATGGTGAGCGTCCCGGAATCTAATGAACAGGTTGCGAAGAAACCTGAACAATATTCGGACGAAGATCTAAAGCTGTTCGAAATTGATGCTAGAGCCCATGGAATTTTAGCCATGGCCATTCCAAACGAGATATATTCAGGGCTCTTGCATCATGAGTCTGCTCATGACCTATGGGTTGCTCTAAAGGAACAATTTGGAGGAACTGATTCGGTCTTAGCAAACAACAGGGAAATCCTTGCCCAACAATATGAGACATTCTCATATAGAAAGGGTGAGACTCTGACCCAGCAATATGAGCGGTTCTCTTGTTTGATCTCTGAGCTAAAGATGGTAAAACAAGAGTACTCCAAAAGCCAGATGAACAACAAATTCCTCAGGTCATTGCCTGAGAGGTGGGACACATATACCATTGTCCTACGCTCCAGTGCTGATCTGGAAACTCTATCTCTCACACAACTTCATGGGAAGTTGCTTACTTTTGAGAGAGAGATAGAGCAAAAGAGGAAGCTGTCCTCGTCTGGCAAGCTTGCTGATGACTTTGTCCAAGGTAATGCTGCCTTGATAAGTCATGAGTCAGAATATGCTTCATCAGAAAGTTCTTATGATGAGCATATCGATTTCTCTACCAACTCAGAACAAGCTTTTGTTGGTGTTAGTAGTTCAGGAGGTGGTGGTGACAACTTGTGTTTTCTGATGGAGGATTTGAAGGGCATTCCAGATGATGATCTGGAAGAGATGGATATTTTGAACCAAATGGCAATGATAAATATCCGATCTCAGAAGTTCTACAAAAGAACTGGTAGGAAATTCCCAGGACTCTCTGGCAAAACCAAAGTTGGTTTTGACAAGAGCAAGTTGAGGTGTCACAAGTGCCAAAGGCTTGGACACTTTGCAAGAGAGTGTAGATCATCTGGATCTAACTCATCAGCACCCTTTGTGACTTTTTCCAGCAATAGCTCACAGCACAAAGGGCAACCTTCCTACAGTTCTTCCCATCCATCTCAGGCACAAGCACCACCTGCTTATTTTGTGCCACAGGGTCATATGCCTTATCCTTACCCCTGTTACTACATGCCTCAGCCTGGTCAAACTCAAGCACCCCCGGCTCAACCACCTCATGCTCTTCCAGAGCCTCATTCTTCCCAATCTCATCACCACACACAACCTCAACAACAAAGCTTTTTCACCCCAACTGCTGTTGACTGGAGTAGTCTACCAGAAGAGCTATCTGGTCAGGAACCACTACTCCAAGGTGCTGGTCAACATGGTGGTGATCAACCTTTTGGAAATCTTGCTCTGATGGCCCTTGATTCTGCTGAAGGGTCATCATCAAATGCCTCATCTCAGGTATCCACTGAGGCAAAAGCCAAGCTTTGTTCAGAGTCATGCATAGCAGCATTTGCTTCTATTAGAGAAGCAAATGTAGCTTTAATAGATAAAAATCTTGAGCTTGAGCACACTATTTCCAAAAGAAAAGCTGATTTTGAGGTTGTTCTAAAAGATAAAAATGATGAGATTTACAAACTTAAATGCCAAATCAAAGATGATAAAGCTAGGGAAGATGTACTTCTAGAGAAGTACAAAGATCTCAAGGAAACTCTTGCAACCACCCAAGTTGAGTGTGATCGATGGGTGCAATCATGCAAGGGTTTTGAAATACTTCTTAGCAAGCATCAGCTTCCAATGTGAAGTTTGGCATTGGTTATAATCACACTGCTCCTCCCACAGACTTCATTTCAAGAGCAGAAGTTGAATCTGATGGGGAGAGCAATAACCAATCCTTCTCATCATGTGACTTACTATCCTCTAAATCAGCATCATCAGAGATAGACTGTCACATGACCAAAAGGCTGATCAACTCAGGAGTTGTCACTAGAAGTACTGAAGGTACTGGAGAGCAAGTGACAACATCTGAAGTTCAAACCTCAAATACTGTTAGCACTAAAGAGAAGAAAACTAACAGTAGGAAAGGTTTGAAGACAGCTAGAGAGGATACCAAGAAAGCAGGAACTAGGAAGAAAACTGCTAGTACTGATGACAAACAGCTGAAGAACAAGTCTTCAGCAGTTAAATCCTCTTCAGCTGATGATCAGCATAAGATGAAGAAAAAGCCATGTGAGATATGTGGCTTGTTCAATCATCTTACTGATGATTGCAGGTACAAAAGGTTCCAAACTCAAACAGAAGGAGAAAATTACTGAGAGCATCAATAAAATGAAGAATGAGTTTGAAACCAAGTTTGTATTAGCAACATCCAAGCCTGAAATCCCTAAGCCCAAAGCTAAATCTAAAAGGAAGGTAGGGATAACTCAGGCAACAGCTGAGGTTGCTCAGAAAAAGATGGTACAACATAGGAACTCATCATCAGCAAACTCCAATGTGTCTGAAAAGCTGAAAGCCCTATCACAGAATCAGACACAATTGGTGATGATGGTTCAGCAGCTAGTGGGAAGAGTCAACCACTTAGATGCTCCTGTGTTGAAACCACAGAAAAGGAAGTCCAAGCCAAAAAGGGTTCCTCTTCTGTACCATCTTCTTCACCTCAAGCTGTCACACACAACACAACTGTTAGTGCTGCACCTGTAGCTGAGAACAGACCCAAAACCAAGCAGGTTTGGGTCTCCAAGACAAACTAACACATGGTTGTGTTTGCAGGGTTCTTCAACATGCCATAGAAGCATCTGGTATGTAGACAGTGGAGGATCCATGCACATGACAGGAAGCAGCTCCCTTCTTAATGACTACTCTCAAGGAAAGAAGGGATTTGTTTCTTTTGGCAATGATGCAAAGGGTTACATCATTGGAAAAGGCTTTGTTTCCAACGGGGAAATAAGGTTTGATGATGTTAACCATGTGGAGAATCTCAAGTACAACCTCTTGAGTGTCAGTCAAATGTGTGACAAAGGCCATGTTGCCCTTTTCACAAGCAGAACTGTCGGATTCTGTCATCCAAAGTTCTGAGTTTGATTGACAAGGCATTGGATGAACACACTCTCCTGAAGGCCAACAGGACAGGAAGAGTGTATGCCTTAGATCTTTCCAAAAAGATGGATCTAAAAGGCCATCCTTGCCTATTCTCCAAGGCATCTCCTCAAGAGTCTACACTATGGCATAGAAGGCTGGGTCATGTGAATTTCAAGAACATGAATCAGCTTATAAGCCATGGTTTAGTAAGAGGATTGCCTCTGAAGGAGTTCAAGTGTGAAGATGACTGCACTGCTTGCTTGAAAGGAAAACAACACAAAGTTTCATTCCCTTCAATAGAAGAACCAAAGTCCACTGCCTGCTTACAACTTCTGCACATGGATCTCTTTGGTCCTGTCAGAGTAATGAGCATGGCAAAGAAGAAATACTGCCTGGTAATTGTGGATGATTACTCCAGGTTTGTATGGACTTTCTTCTTGCACTCCAAGGATGAAGCAGCAAAGACAATAATGAACTTTGTGTTACAAGTAGAAAAGCAGTATTCCCTACAGGTCAAGTGTGTGAGGAGTGACAAAGGAACAGAATTTAGAAACACACACTTGATGACTTCTACCTGTCCAAGGGAATTAGAAGGCAGTTTAGCATTCCTAGAACTCCTGAGCAGAATGGAGTGGTGGAGAGAAAGAACAGGACCCTCATTGAAGCAGCAAGGTCAATGTTGGCTGACTCTGGGTTGCCACTGACCTTTGGGCTGAAGCTGTCAATACAGCTTGCTATGTACAAAATAGAGCTTTAGTAAATAAGAGGTTGATGAAGACTCCATATGAAGTTCTTCATCATTTGGCTCCTCTTATTTCATTCTTTAGAGCCTTTGGGTGTCCTTGTTTTATTCTCAACACTAGCAACCCACTCCATAAGTTTGCTAGTAAGGTGGATGCAGGGTACTTTGTTGGTTATTCATCAACTTGCAAAGCATACAGAGTCTTCAACTGTAGAACCAAGGGGGTTGAAGAAACTTTGCATGTTAAGTTCAATGAATCTCCAAAGGACAAGATTCCACAAAACCCTGTGGAGTTGTTTGATCTGGACATACTGCAATATGTTCCTTATCAACCTCCATCTGTTGAGCCTGTCAACAGATCTCCACCTGGTGGTACTGAAGATGATGAAGTCAGTACTCACCTCTTCAGGTTTAGTGACAACCTGCCTAAGTTCACTGAACCTGATGCTCCTGTAGCCTCAGCAGCTCCATCCACTACAAATGCTGATGAGATTTCTGCTTGCTCTACTTCGTTTGAGCTGCCATCCTCTACATGGTTTCAGGAATCTCCATCACCATCTGTTGCTGCTGATGGGTCTACAAACACTTGCACAGATATCATAGTCTATCAAGAGCTCAAGAATCACCCCACATCACAGATCATTGGTGATATTCATGCTGGAGTTTCAACCAGGAATCAATTGTCCAACTTCTGCTTCTATGCTCTCTTCATCAGTCAGCAAGAGCCAAAGAACTATCATATTGCTTTAAGAGACAATGGATGGGTGGAAGCTATGCAGCTTGAGCTTCTTCAATTCAAGAAACAGCAAGTGTGGGAGCTTGTTCCATTACCCAAAGATAAGTGTGCTATAGGCACCAAGTGGGTATTCAGGAACAAAACAGATGAGAAGGGCCAAATTGTCAAGAACAAGGCCAGACTGGTTGTCCAAGGGTTTGCACAGGAGGAAGGCATCGATTATGATGAGACCTTTGCACCTGTGGCCAGACTGGAAGCAATCAGACTGTTCTTAGCTTATGCTGCCTTTCACAGTCTCAAGGTTTATCAAATGGATGTCAAAAGTGCTTTCCTATATGGAAAAATAAAAGAAGAGGTTTATGTGTGTCAACCACCAGGCTTTGAGGACAATAAACATCCTGATTGGGTGTACAAGCTTGATAAGGCTCTCTATGGGCTGAAGCAAGCACCTAGAGCCTGGTATGAGACACTCTCAACCTTTCTTCTAGAGAATAAGTTCACTAGAGGCACCATTGATAAAACCTTATTCATCAAGACTGTGGGACAACATAAGCTCCTTGTTCAGATCTATGTTGATGACATCATCTTTGCATCCTCTGATCCAAAGTTGTGTGATGAATTTACAAAGCTTATGAAGCTGAGATTTGAAATGAGTGCTATGGGAGAATTACAGTATTTTCTGGGTTTGCAAATCAAACAACTGGATGATGGAATCTTCATCCATCAGTCCAAGTATACCAAAGAGTTGTTAAATAAGTTTGATTTACAATCCTGTAAGCCCTGTTCTACTCCATGAGCAGCATCACACAACTAGATGTAGATCAGAAAGGTAAAGCGGTTGATGAAACCCTTTACAGATGTATGATTGGGTCCTTGATGTACCTTACAGCTTCTAGACCAGACATCATGTTTTCAACATGTGCTTGTGCTAGATTTCAGGCTGCACCTAAAGAATCCCATTTGATTGCAGTCAAAGGATCTTTAGATATCTGCAAGGTACCCAATCACTAGGACTTTGGTATTCAGCTGGGCATTCATGCAAATTAGTTGCTTTCTCTGATAGTGACTATGCAGGATGCAAAGTCACCAGAAAATCCACTTCTGGTGGTTGCCAATTCCTAGGCAATTGTTTAGTTTCTTGGCAGAGTAAGAAACAAACATCAATTGCTACATCCACTGCTGAAGCTGAGTATATTGCTGCTGCAAGTTGTACCTCTCAAATACTCTGGCTTCAGAACCAACTTCTGGATTATGGCATTACTGAGACTAAGACTCCATTATTAATGGATAGTGCTTCAGCTCTCTGTATTGTTAAGAATCCAGTCCAGCACTCAAGGACCAAACATATTGAGATCAGACATCATTTTATCAGGGATTGCTATGAGAAAGGTCTGATTGATCCTAAGTTTGTACCTAGTGCTGATGAGCTTGCAGACATTTTTACTAAGCCTTTAGATAGTGCCACATTCCAAAATTTGGTACTAAGGCTTGGTATGCTGCAGCTTGATTGATTTGACCTATGCTGGTATTTTTAGTTCACAACTACTGAAGAGCAAAGGTCAAATATAAGTACTGATGAGTAATTTAGTCTTCAGCTCTTTCACAACTACTGAAGACTAAAATGACTCAAAGTACTGATGTACATTATTTATTGAAAACAACTGATGTAGTGAGGTGGATTACAACTACTGATGTATGATTTTCAAATAAATAAGTACTGAAGAACAAATTTTGCTCATAAGTACTGATGTGTAATTTACACAAATACTGAAGACAAAATTTGTTCACCAGCTCTGAAGAATATTTCATCAGCACTTGTGAACATCTGATCACAAGAGCTGAAGGCATAAATATTCACAAGAACTGAAGGGTCAATGAAACATCTGAAAATCAGCCAAAGAGCTGATGAGTAAGTGTGGAGGCTAGTATGAAACAACTGATTTGACGGAAACAGCTGATGAGTAATTTCTCATCAGCTGATAACTATAGCTGATGTTTCATACACAAACAACTGAAGGACAAAACCATGTCTTCAGTAGTTCACAACTACTGACATCAGTAGTTCACAACTACTGAAGGCTAACACCAAGTCCTCAGTTGTTTACAACAACTGAAGCAATACCATGTCTTCAGTAGTTCACAACTACTGATTTCAGTAGTTCACAACTACTGAAGGCTAACACCAAGTCTTCAGTTGTTCCAACGTCTGAAGAAGAATACTAGGTCATCAGTAGTTCATAACTACTGACGACTGACAGTAACTCTTCAGACGTTCACAACATCTGAAGGACAAAACCAAGGTCTCAGTAGTTTCAACTACTGAAGACTAATACCAAGTCCTCAGATGTTACAACCACTGAAGGTTAAAACCACGTCATCAGTTGTTACAACAACTGTTAACTAACACCAAAACCTTCAGTAGTTTTCTTTCAACCTTTAACCTACCCTATAAATACCCCACCTTCAGAGCATTTACTCCTCACTTGACCTAATCCTTACAAACCTCTGAAATTCCCATACACCATTAATGGCGAACATGCAACTGAAACCTCGACACAACTGTGTCGCCCACCTTACAAAATCGCCATTATGGCCCAAGTTTCACCAAGCCGTTGATCTTATGAACGACTCACCCTACAAAACGGCTTTTCTCCTGAACCCTACTATATACACCGACTCGTTGGTGGAGTTTTGGACAAATGTCACCGTCCAAACCGGAGAGCAGAATGCCGAGGTCTCCCTCCGGTCCTCCATCAACGGCAAAGCCGTGGTTATCACCCCAGCTACCATACGACAAACCCTAGAGCTGGAGGATGCCACTCACCCCACTTCCTACCCCAAAGGTACCCTGGATCTCTCATTCACATCCCATGACTACCAGGGTAACCTCTCCGCCTCCACCTTGTTGAAGAAACATTTCCCTGACCCTCAACGACTGATCTTCCACATGGTGAATGTCTGTCTGGCTCCCAAGACCTCTTCGTGGGACCAGATGTCCACAAGGTGGCAACAGGTATTGTTCTCTATCCTTGAAAAACAACCGTTAAACTTAACTGATTTAATATTTTTGGAAATAAAGGATATGGCCACAAAACCAATTTCTAACCGATGGATCTTGTATCCTCGGTTCATTATGGCCATAATAGAGAACCAGCTTCAGGCTGAGGGACTAGTTGGGACTGGGGTCCCTGCCATGGCTGTTCAAGCCGAGGTATACTCCAGGCACAACACTGACCACACTCTCAAACAGGCTGGCCGGCTGCGAAAACCCACGCAGCTGGAACCCACAGCCTCCACCTCCAAATCCACAGTCCCCACCAAGCCAAAAGCCAAAAAGAAGCCCAAAAAGGCTACTCAGGGAGATGAGTCCCCTGAGGATGCCCCTGCCACACAAAGGCAGGATGTGCCTGCTGGCTCGATTCTCCCAGCAGGTACCACGACTCCACCCACCACAACCGCACAGGCTTCCTCTCAACAGGAGCCTGATGCAACCAATTTTGGGGCAACCACATTACTGGGGTCTCTCTCACTTGAGGAGACTGCCATTGAAGAGCACAGTCCTCCCCATGTGCACACTGCTTCTAGCCCAACTACTGATGAGACCGCCCCACTAAGCCCAACATTGGTAATAGCCAAAGTGCTGACCGATCTGAGCACTCCACCCTCTCCCCAGAAACCTATTACAACTGGGGAGACTCCAACCGAAGAGGGGGTGGGTACAAGTGCCGCTCGGAGCCCACAGCACAGAGAATCAGTTCTATCTCCCAGTGTGGCTAGGGAGTTAGAACAATCTGGTGAGGCTGCCACTTCCCCTGCATCAACATCTGAGCAGGGTGAAGCTGGTAACATCACTAAGACCTCACCAGAGGCAATGGCCGATGATGGATCCAATCCGGAGGCCAGAAGTCCCCAGTACCATGAACAAGGGGCACATGTCATTACTGAGCCACACTCAGGACATGTTCATCCTGACAATGTCAGGAGGTCAGGTGATTCAGCTCCTGCTGATGATGACCTGAGCTTCTTCTATGATGTAGTAGCTCAAAACACTATCCTTGAGGATGAGATAAGCAGACTCAAAGAGCTGCTTGCTCAAATGACTCAGGATAGAAGTCCATCTGCCACCACTACCCCACAGATGGCACCTTCACCCGAAGGTCTCACAAACACTGAGCCACTCCCACAAACTCAGCCACCAGCCCCTGCTTCTGCGCTAGCTCTCAGGGTCAGAACCCCCCTGAGCAGCTGGATGCTATCCTTCAGAAATCCCTGCCTCTCATCACACCCATCCTTAAAGATATAGTCATTCAAACCCTGGATGAGAGGCTTCCCACATATATACAACCCATGGTGGAGGTTGCCATATCTAAGGCTCTTGCTGATAGTCAAACCCCAACCAATGCACCCAAAAAGGGGGAGACATCAGTGCAAGACAAGAGGAAGAGGGGAGAGGAGGAGAAAGAGGCAGAAAAAGAGGTGGTGGTAGAGAGGGAGATGGCTGAGGAGAGTAGCAGGGTGAGGGAGAAAGGGAAGAGGAAAGAGAGGGAGATAGAGCAGATAGAAGTGGCTGAAATCCAAAAGGATTTCAGTATCACTGATAAGAAAAAGGGAGAGGGAAAGAAGGTGGCTGATCCTGATCTAGCAGCCCTTGTCAAGGAGGCTGATGCTGAGCATAGCTGTTCAATGAACTCTGTCATTGAACAGCTGTTCAGGCAAGGCTTTGACAAGGACACTGCCTTGCTAGATCAAGAGATCAGGAACATGGAGAGAAAAGAGATAAACTACCGATGGTCTACTTGTAGCCAAGAGGATCAAAAGAAACTCGAGGCTATGAGTAGATTCATTTCGAAGTACCTGGGCAGACCAGTCCTTGATGTCAAGGCATGGACCAGCGACAGACTCTTGGCAATAACCACCAAGATCTGTTCGGCTGGTGATTTTACTAAGGGACTGGTCGCTGAGGCCCTATCTGAAGCCGGTGCTGGGAACAGGACACTGCTAGTAAAACTGACCAAACCAGCCCTTATCTCTAGGCTACTAGCAGTGCCTGCCAACATTCCCACACCAACAACACAACCACAACCCACAAAACCAACTCCTTTACCACCAAACCCGCAGCCAATGATCCACCCTTGAAGAAGAAGAGAAGGGTGCTGAGGCTGCAAGATGAAGAAGAGGAGGATGAGGAGGATAGCCTGCCACTTTCAGCAGTTATACCTCTACCCAAAGCCAAACCACAAACCATCACTCCCACCTCACAGCAGGACACTGTGACGGTTAAGTTAGAAGAGGAGGAGCAGCAAAAGAGACATGATGAGGAAATGCTGAAAAGCATTGACAAATGTTATACTGCTACCACCTCTATAATAAACATGCAGAGAGAAGCTCTGAGATTATTCACCCTCAAACAAACCTTTCAATATGATAAGGAGAGGGTGAGAACTTGGCCTGACCCAAGGGTGTCTCACAGGATAGTCAAGAAGGACATGCCTGTGAGGTACAAGAGCCAACTAAAGAAGATCGTAGATGAAGAGATCTCTGTGGCTATTGTAATCACACCCTGGGAAATAGTAGAGGAATTCGAGAAAGCTTATAGAGCTGGCCAATCACCCTTTTCAATGCTAGATAATAGGGTGGTTAGGAAGGGTCTGGTCTATAAGAAGCTTGAGAATTTCCGTAGGAATGAGCTCAATCTGTTGTTGGAGGGTAAACATCCTGATGAGTTTGCATATAGGCAAATCACAACACTTGAGCTCAAAAATGGAAGACAGGTCAAGTTCATCTCAGAGCTGTACGGTCGGGAGGGATTGTTCGAAGGTGAGCCTGAAGACCTGTCAAAGAAGAACAAATGATCTTTCTTCAGGCCTACTGTCGAGAATCCTACCGGCTTGTACGTGGGAGGTAGATCTCATGGATGGGGCAACAACTCTGTGTCCAATTCCCCAAGACAGAGCTCCCATCCATACTTAGCCAAACAAACACTTGAGACTACCTCTCTGGCCAGTGCTTATCTGGGTCAACTTCTAATCTGATCTAGAAGGAAATAGACCAATCTTTATGCCATCAATAAGTGGGACATCCAATAATTAGAGGTTTTGGCTGCATTGGTTCAGGGGGAGTTTGTTGGACCAAAAGAGCCAATGAGCCAAGATCAGGAAAACCTCTAAGTCCCACATGCCACTGCAACAACTGCTGAAGACTCCCATCAGTTACAGTGTTCTCTTGCTTGAATGTCAGACTCGAGAACATCTGAAGACTCCCATCAGCTATTGTGTTCTCTTGCTTGAATGTCAGACTCGAGAGCATCTTAGCTCCATCAGCTGTTATGAAAAGTCTGAAGAACAAAGTATGAAGATCAAAGAACTGAAGAATATGAGCTGAAGAAGACTCCAAAGTACTGAAGACCAAGTACTGAAGTCTGAAGTACTGATCTTACAAGTACTGAAGACTTCAAGTACTGAAGACAAGTACTGAAGAATCAAAAGCTGAAGAACTGAAGAACTGAAGACCTTCTACTGAAGCACAAAGTCTGAAGACAAAGACTGAAGACAACAACTGATGATATCTACTGAAGTCATCAGTTGTTATATCATCTGAAGCAATGTCTGAAGACCAAGTACTGAAGACTCAGAGTTTGTCACAACAACTGAAGAAGTCTTCTTCAGTCGTTGTGGTGGTTTTTTCTCTTTCAGTAGTTTATTTTGTTTCAGTAGTTGTACATCAACTGAAGAGCATGTTCTTCAGTTGTTATAGTATCAGTAGTTATAAACGACTGAAGAGTTTGTTCTTCAGTCGTTGTAGGATTTCAGTAGTTTACTCTTGTCAGCACTTAGGAACTTTTGTAAGAAGATGTCAGTTGTTGACATCTTCAGTAGTTTTATGTTTTTGTCAGTTGTAATTTGAATATTCAGTGATGTCAGAAAAAGGACATCAACCCATCCTTTTGCCGCCTATAAAAGGATGGGTAACCATACAGTCTTAATTGCCGAAACGTGCGACCAATAGAACATTTATTGTTTCGCAGAACTCTTCTCTCTCTATGTTTATGCTTTTAAATTGAAATATCTTTTATGTTCTTGCTTTAATTGCTAATTAATGTGCTAAATCCGCTGCGAACATAATCTAATTGATCAACCGAGAGGCTGAGATCCTGACATTGAGAGTGTCCAAATGACCACTGACGTCATCCTTTGATAGTCTGAAAGCCTCTTTCAGCATATCAATCTCCCTTTCTTTTTCTTTCATTTTCTTCTCATGCATGCCCTTTATTTCCTTCAATTCTCTCTCCTTTTCATCCATTTCAAGAAGTCTGTCTTGAATAATGGCAGATCTTCTGTTCAGGAGGGTTTCCATTTTAGATATTTTCTTCAGCAGACCAGAGATCATCTCATCTTTTTCATCCGGCTTGTTGATCTCTGACTCAACAAAGCTCTCAGACGGACAAGCTTCTGAAGTCACCTTCCTTGTAGGCATGGGCATATGATCATCCTTATCATCAGATGATGATTTGGATTCATGACTGGAGATTGCCGAGTCACCAAACTCAGCATGAGCAGTAGAGGGAGAAGAATGAATGGGAGATGTGTGAGAGTGATGAACTGGTGAAATATGAGGTGAGTGCACAGGTAATGAGTGAGGTGGTGAATAAGGTGAGTGTACTGGAGAGGTTGGGGTGAGAGAAAAGGTTGAGGTTGATGAGATTGGTGTGGTGATTTTGGTGGTGATGGTAATGGTGAATGAGTGGATGGTGATGCTACATTGGTTTCATGCACAGAAGGTCCAGTGTGAAGATCACCACCTACATCATCATGTCGTGACACTGGCCTTTGTCTATTTAGAACTTGCTGCTTGTTCTTCTTCATGAACAGGCTCATCATCAGGAGCCTCAAATGCTTGTACTCCTCCCTGATTGATCTGTTGCTGCGTCCATGGCAACAGAGGGAAGAAAGTACCGCTGTAGAAGTTCCTCGGATCTCTTTTGGTAATATACCTGTAGGACTTGGCGTTATAGTGGGGAATGTCCATCACTGGTCCTACTGGTGCAAGATTAGGGAAGGCTTCATTGATTAAGCATTGGATGAATCTCAGGTACATCAAAAACATGTGTCTCCTACCCTCTTGGATGTTAGAGACTAATCCATTGAAGACATATGCAAACATGTTGAATGGGTGGTTGGTGCATAAAGCACAGATGGCGGAGGAGGTTGTCACTGGGATATCATTCCATCCAGTCTTCCTCTTCGATAAGCAATGTTGATACATGTGTATCAAGAATCTCCATTGCAGATCTACCAGTCCTTTCACAATATGCTTTCCTTCATAACCACCCTCATAGCCAATGTTGGCAAAGAAGGTCATAATGTCATCATCTTCAAGTTTAATGGGGGCATCAGCATCATCTCCAAACTGTAGACACCGTCTCACAGTTTGCTCTATAATAGCCAGGGAATGATCATCAGTAATTCTTCCAATCAGTGTTTTTACACCATCAACTTCTACCACTTCGGCTCATCCCCAAAATGACCTAATGAAGGTCTCATAGATGATGGGTCTCACAGTCATTGCATAAGCCACCCTCGTGGTAAGAAGAAATCTGATCATGTCCCTTAATCCTTCTGCCTCAGTTACATCAGGGTCAAGAAAACCACTAACATTATGGAGTTTGCTCCATGTGAGGTTTGCCATTGTTCACTACATTCAAGACATATATTAGAATGATGAATAATACATATCAACAAAGAGTTTATCATAAATCAGACTAGTTTGATCATATTTTCACTTTTCTTAGTCAAAATTGAGTGTTCATGTATACTGTTTCATATACATTTGATCTAACCTGATTTAGTTATTCATGTACTTTTTGATGAGTTATTCCTGATTGCATTGAGTATTCTTTATCAATTTCAACTCATTTTAACCATTGTGATGTCTTTTGATTTCAACATTTTAGTATTTACATGCTCTGTTCCTATGACAAACTGAACTTGTGAAAATTCGTTGTTTGAGGAGTTTTTACTTGATTAGCATGTGTCTTTCTGTTGAAATCGACAATGGTTCATGAACACCTGTTTGATTTGCATGATTCTTTCTTGACCTAGTTTTGCTATGTTTTCTGAGCACTTTGGATTCTCACCTATTCCTCGATAATACTGTTGTAGTGAATCGAATATGAGTGAAAGATGGTGAATCGAACTTAGAACATAGGTTTAGAACATGAAGAAGATGAACAGTAACTTTAGTGGTGCTCGTCTCTCCTTTTAAGTCTCTCAATTTTGAAATGTATTAAATGACCTTTCGATTTTGGTTTATATAGTCAACTTAATATGGATTTCAAATTTTGACAAGTTTGAAAACAAATGCGCTCATAATTTTAAAATTACTGTAGCAAATGCGGTTGAAGAAATGTTCATTCGTATTTGTGTACTGTAGCAAATGCGGATGAACAAAAACTTGTCAGCATTTGTTCACTGTAGCAAATGCAGACGAACAAAAACTTGTCAGCATTTGTTCACTGTAGCAAATGCGGATGAACAAAAACTTGTCAGCATTTGTTCACTGTAGCAAATGCGGATGAACAAAAACTTGTAAGCATTTGTTCACTGTAGCAAATGCGGATGAACAAAAACTTATCAGCATTTGTTCACTGTAGCAAATGCGGATGAACAAAAACTTCAGCTTTCATCAAATGCGGTATTGACTGGGTTTGAGAATGATATTCTCGGTTGAAGTGAATCAACAAGGATCGAATATGATGATTGAGTCAATGATTGGAAGGCAGAATCAGGCAATCAATGATCATAAAACACTTGATATACTTATAAATGCATTCTTGTATTGATTAGATGAACTGTTACAGAGTAAATGCTAGGGTTTTGCATACTACAGTAACAAGACAGCTAATCTAAGAGAAAACAAAGTATATTCTGATTGTCTATTCTGAAAAGGTTGTGTAAACAGTCACAACAACGCTTTTCGACTCGTCCCTCACATACGAGGATTCTATTCTATTTATAGGCTGACTAACAGCTTGTACAAAAAGACTAAACTACCCTTAGTCTAAGTCTTCATCAGCATTTGTTTCTTTGTCATCCGCATTGACTAATGCGGATGTGTAACTTCATCAGCATCGATCAGCCGCATTAGTGTTTAGTCATCAGCATTAGTTAATGCGGATGAGCAAACACAGCCGCATTTGTTGCTGTTCATCCGCATTAGTTCATGCGGATGAACAAATGTCTTGTCCGCATTTTGTCAACTATCCGCATTAGTTAATGCAGAAGAACAAATGCTTTGTCCGCATTTGTCCTTGGTCATCCGCATTGACAAATGCGGATAGCCGACACTTGGTTCTTTTTCTTCTTATGCAGACTTCTGTATCCTCATTTCTTCTTGTACTTGGGGAGAAATCAGCAGAACAACCATCCACCACTTGAATTGGCATGTATGATCCTTTCAGGGTCCAACACAGTGGTACGTGACTTTCCAGAGGTGTTTCCATAGGACTTGCCTAGATTACCACCTCATTTCCAAATGGAGTTTGAGATTGAGTTGACTCCCGTTGTAGCCCCGATTACTAGAGCACCTTATCGATTAGCACCGAATGAATTACAGGAGTTATCGGCACAACTTCAGGAGCTGTTAGATAAGGGCTTTATCCGACCTAGCTCATCACCTTGGGGAGCCCCTGTTCTTTTTGTTAAGTAGAAGGATGGCACTTTTCGAATGTGCATCGACTATATGGAGTTGAACAAAGTCACAGTCAAGAACCGGTATCCCTTACCACGTATTGATGATTTGTTCTATCAACTTCAGGGATCCAGTTATTACTCTAAGGTTGATTTAAGGCCTGGATATCATCAATTGCGAGTCCAAGAGGAAGACATCTTGAAGACGGCATTCAGGACTCGCTATGGCCATTACAAATTCTTGGTCATGCTGTTTGGGTTGACCAATGCACCAGCGGTATTCATGGACGTCATGAACCGCGTGTGTAAACCCTACCTTGACCAGTTTGTAATCATGTTTTTCGATGACATATTGATATATTCTAAGACTAAGGAGGAACACGAGAAGCACCTATGATCGATCTTAGAATTGCTGAAGAAGGAGCAACACTATGCCAAATTCTCTAAATGTGACTTCCGGATACGAGAGGTGAAGTTTCTAGGTCACATCGTGAATGAGAAGGGAATTCATGTAAATCCTACAAAGGTGGAAGCAATCAAGAATTGGACAGTTACTAAAACTCCTAGTGAGATACGTCAATTTCTCGGATTGGCAGGATACTATCGACGCTTCATTGAGGGATTTTCCAAAATTGCTCAACCCCTCACTGTCTTGACATATAAAGGTACTGCGTTTAAATAGGGAGAAAGCCAAGAATCAGCCTTCCAATTGCTAAAACAGAAACTCTGCAGTGCATCGATACTGGCATTACCGGAAGGAACATATGATTTCGTGGTGTACTGTGATGCATCAATCCAGGGACTGGGTTGTGTCTTGATGCAGCGGGATAAGGTGATAGCCTACACCTCGAGACAACTGAAGGTTCATGAGAAGAACTATACCACCCATGACTTGGAATTGGGTGCAGTGGTCTTTGCGTTGAAGATCTGGAGACATTACTTGTACGTTACCAAATGCACTATCTACACTGATCACAAGAGTCTTCAACATATATTTGAGCAAAAGGAACTGAATATGAGGCAACAGCATTGGGTGGAGCTACTGAATGATTATGATGGCGCCATCAAGTATCATCCAGGGAAGGCAAACATGGTTGTCGATGTCCTAAGCCGGAAAGAAACCTCTAAGCCTAGACGAGTGCGAGCTTTACAGCTTACGATCAACACTCAACCGCTTAAACAAATTAAGGAAGCACAGGCAGAGGCTTTGAAAGCTGAAAACATTGGGTCTGAGTCGTTACGTGGGATGGATAGACAACTTGAGGTGAAAGCTGATGGAATTCGTTATTTCATGGATAGACTTTGGGTGCCTGTCTATGGAAATCTGAGAGACTTGGTTATGAGTGAGGCACACAAGTCTAAATATTCTATACATCCTAGATCTGATAAGATGTATCATGATCTGAAGGCGCACTACTGGTGGCCCAACATGAAAGTGGATGTAGCTATGTATGTGAGCAAGTGTCTGACTTGCTTGAAGGTGAAAATGGAGTATCAAAAACCATCTAGACTGTTACAACAACTTAAGATTCCTATGTGGAAGTAGGAACAAATCTCAATGGACTTTATTACAAAACTCCCATGGACTAATACTGGTTATGACACGATATGGGTTATCGTATACCGTTCAGCGAAGTCCGCTCATTTCTTGGCGATAAAGGAAACAGATAAGATGGAAAAGTTAACCCGACTCTATCTGAAGGAAATAGTTTCGAGACATGGTGTACCAGTCTCAATTATTTCTGACCGCGATGCTCGTTTTACCTTGCGCTTTTGGAAGTCATTGTAGAAATCATGGGTATGCGATTGGACATGAGTACTGCTTATCATCCACAAACCGATGGTCAAAGTGAACGTACCATACAGACGTTAGTGGACGTGCTACATGCTTGTGTGATTGACTTCGGGAATAACTGGGAAGTTCACCTACCATTGGTGGAATTTTCTTACAACAATAGTTATCACACTAGCATAAAGGCAACACCATTTGAAGCTTTGTATGGACGGAAATGTAGATCACCAGTTTGTTGGGATGAAATTAGTGATAATCAGCTAACGAGTCCAGAGTTGGTGCACGAGATCACTAAGAAGATTATACAAATAAGGAACTCAATGGCTGCAACACACGACAGACAGAAGAGTTATGCTGATAAGCGACGGAAACCTCTAGAGTTCTAGGCTGGCGACAAAGTCTTATTGAATGTGTCACCATGGAAAGGCGTAATCCGGTTTGATAAAAGAGGAAAGCTAAACCCGAGATACGTTGGACCATTTGAGATATTGGAAAGAATAGGTCCGGTGGCCTATCGATTAGCCCTACCTGATTCGCTTGGTGGAATTCATGATGTATTTCATGTCTCAAACCTAAAGAAGTGCTTATCAGACGAAACAATTGTGGTACCGCTTGAGGAGGTGCAAATAGATGAACAGTTACGTTTCATTGAGGAACAAGTTGAGGTAATGTGTTGGGTCATGATGAGGCTGGTGCAACCAAAACCACTTAACATAGTCATTTTGATGCTACATTCAAGGGCTTCCGAAGCTAAACATGAGGTCTTCCGAGAGTCTGAAGAAGATTAGCTGAAGATATCAGCTGAAGGCAACAGCTGAAGTCAACAGCTGAAGGCAACAGCTAAAGCCAACAGCTGAAGACTATCTTCCAAAGACAAAGTCTGATGAAAGAGTTGAAGACAAAGTCTGAGCTTCCGAAGACAAAGTCTGATGAAAGAGCTGAAGACAAATCTGCTTCCGAAGACAAAGTCTGATGAAAGAGCTGAAGACAAAGTCTGCTTCCGAAGACAAAGAAGACTCCAAGCCTCGGAAGAAGCAGTCTTCCGAAGTATAAGTGGCTTCGGAAGAAGTTATTCTTCCGAAGTATTTTATCCTTCGGAAGACATTGCTATGTCCAGTAGATATAAGTATGGTCCCTGACAGTCCGCTGCAGACCTCTGATACAGCATGGCATCTTCCTAAAGAGCCATGTTGTTGACCATACTTTATTCTACTGTTCACCTTTTATGATAGTACATGTTACCAACTTTAGTTGGTGACAAAAGGTATGTCAGGGACATGTCCTGACTACCAACTCTCAGGTAAAATGTCTGAAAGACCTCACCTAGAGTCTTGTAGTATAGATGTTAGGTTAGAGGTTTCCAGCTGGTATCAAAGTATATCCGGCTGTAGGTAGTATTATATATATCTTCTCATGTAACTCATTAGATAAGCGATTTTGAGTCCAAGAGTCTTGTAATCCTTTGAGTTGAGAAGCAATATATAAAAGTACCTTGAAAATTTACATTCTGTGTTTATTTACTGCTTGTTACTTGTTATATTGTGATCAACTCTTCATAGACTCTTGCTGAGTGTTGTTCAAGGTGAGTTTGAGAGAAAAACCATATGTTGAGTGACCAACACATATGATCCTGCAATTGGTATCAGAGCTTCAGGCTCTTGATTGTGAGATCTTACCATCCAAATCAACCTGTTTTTCACTCCTCACTACAAACCACTCACTCAAATGGCCGCTCTCTCCAAGGCTGATATGGAAACCGGTACCATGACCAAGTCCCCACTGATCACCCCTGAAGACTTTGACACCTGGTGCATTAGAATGGAATGCTTCATCAAGTGTCAAGAATCAAGAATGTGGGACTCCATTGTTAATGGTCCTTTCGTACCAAGCACTACTTCTGCCACTGGTAATCGCATCATTCCAAAAGATGTTGATGATTACTCAGAAGAAGATAGGAAGAGAATAGAGCTAGATCAAAGGGCTATGACTTCTCTCCAAACTAATCTCCCCAATTCCATCTACAGAGGCTTCAAGAAGTGCAAGACAGCCAAAGATTTATGGGAAGCAGTGAAGCTTATGTATGAAGGATCCAAGGAAACCCAAGAGAACAAGAAGGATCTCTTAAAGCAGCAGTTTGAGAACTTTACTTTCAAGGCTGGTGAGACCTTGACTCAACATTACTTCAGGTATGTTGAGATAGTAGATACTCTGGTGGATATTGGAGTAGCTCTTGAGAATAGAGACATAGTTAGGAAGTTCATGTCTTCCCTTCCTAAACTATGGACACACTACTGTGTTGTAATCAAGAGAACTTCGAACCTTAAGACTCTTACTCTCACAGAGTTGTATGGTATCCTAGGTGCATTCTAGATGGAGATGAACATGCAGAACTCCTCTGGTCACTCCAATAACCAACTGAGTTCAGCCCTTCATGTGGTTGAAAGGGAAATCATAGAACCACAACATCAGTTGCTGTGTTACCCTGACAACTCACATAGTGGACCCTACATTACTCTACCTGAGACTCCAAAGTCTCAAAAGGTTCAACACAACTCCTTTCAGGATAGTTGTGCCTTTGTCTCTGGAAGTGGACACTCTGGTAATTTTCAATACTGCTTTGATGATTTGAGTGCTTTAGTCCAGATGATGTGGAGTATGTGGACATTGTCCAACAGATGGCTCTTTTAACTTACAGAGCGAAGAAGCTCTTCAAGAGAACTGGAAGGCAATTCCCTTAAAACCCAGCCAACAGCAAGTTTGGGTTTGATAAGAGCAAAGCAAAGTGTTACAACTACAACCAACTAGGTCACTTTGCTAGGGAATGTAAGGCTCCCAAGAACAACCCGGAACCCCACAGGCCTCCACACATCCAACTGCTTTAAAGCATGAAGAGAAGTCAATTGAAACAGCTGCAGTAGCTCAAGAAGTTGACTGGAGCTTCATGGTACAGGATGTGACTCCCGCTCAAGCACTCATGGCCGTAACAGATGATGATCAGGTATATGAACATCTTTGTACTGCTGCCTGTATTGCTAAAGTTAAACTCTATAAGGATTACAATTCAGAAATCAGATCTGAGGTTGAGTCTTTAAATGTGTTAAAATCTGATTTTAAAAGAGCTGAATCTGACTATCAAAGGAAATTGAAGAGTTAGAGAAGACTGTGTCTCTTTTAAAACATGAAAAGACCAACTATAAGACTCAAATTAAAGATCTGATACCCAAACTATCTGAAGTTCAAGCCCAGTTGGTCACTGCTGAGGCTCAGGCCAGGAAGCAAGCTATTTCTAAGCAAAACTTCCAAACTATTCTTGCATCATCCTCTCATTCCAAAATGTTTTATCAAAACAAAGAAGGGTTGGGAACCAATGAAATAGCTCCACCACACTCTTATGAGTCTATTAGACTACCTAGATGTGGTACTGAAGAGCAAGAGGTTCCAACTGCTGACCCTTCTCCATTGGAACTAGAGGAGGAAGCAAAAATAGTGGCCACCACAGGGGAGAAACAGGAGGATACACTCATCTCCACCTGTGAAGACAAAATCCTAACCTCCAAGGCAAGAAGAAGCAGAGCTAAAGCTGCTAGAAGGACTACCAAGAAGGTTGCAGAGTCCAAGCTTAAGATTGACCCAAAGCAAAAGGGTGTCTTCATTTCTGCCGGATTCCAAGTGGTAGGTACTTCTGATTCAGGAAAGGAGTGTAGTACCAGCACTCCTGTTCTACCAAAGGATCAGAAGTTGAAAGGGAAAGTTGCTGATGAAGAGAAGAAATCCAAGAAACAGCAACCTACAAGTTCCCAGAAAACTAACATTGCATGCATAATGTGTGGTCTGCACAACCACCTGGCTAAAGATTGTTACTACAAACCAGCAAGCACACATTATGCAAATAATGTTAGAAAAAAGGAGTCAGGGAAGGTTTCTCAGTTGGACCATTTCAAACTGACCAAATGATGAAAAAGGGAAAGTTTGTCTCGGAAGCCAAGTTGCTTTCGGAAGAAAGTACTTCTTCCGAAGGGAAAATGGCTTCGGAAGCCAAAGCTTCTAAGGTTCGGAAGAACAAGAAGGCTCCCTTGAAACCATCTCAGAAGAAGACTACTTCGGAACAAAAGGTGGTGAAGGCTTCTTCCGAAAAGAAAGAAGCTTAGGAAGAAGACCATGCTGCAAAAGCTTCAACAAGCTCATCCTCAAAGATCAACCAAGGGATGGATTGGAAGATCAAGGAAGATGCTACAGCCCAAACCTCTTCTTCAACGACCTCCATTGAACCCCAATGCATATCTTTTGGTTCAATTATGTCACTATCTATAGAAGAGCCCAAGACCAGAATGGCTTGGGCTTCCAAACAAAACTAACCATCTCATCTTATGTGCAGGGACATCCATTTGACAAGAACAACAATGTCTGGATTGTAGATAGTGGATGCTCCAGGCACATGACAGGGAACAGATCTCTCCTTCAACAATTCCAGAACTTTGATGGAGGGCCTGTCCAATTTGGAGGTGAGGCCGGAGGATATATTTATGGCAGAGGAAGTATATCCAATGGCAGAATTAACATTGACAAAGTTCACTTTGTCAAACAGCTTGAACACAATCTGTTAAGTGTTTCTCAATTCTGTGACCAGAAGCATCAGATGCTTTTCACAGAACATGAGTGCATTATCCTCAAACCAGGGATGACAATTCCTTTAGAATTGGTGCTTCTTAGATCTCCCAGGAAAGGGATATGTACAAGCTGAATATGAACAATGCTTCTCCTATGGGTGAAGTATCATGCTTTCTTTCTAAAGCTGATAGTGATGAGTCAACACTATGGCATAAACGCATGTGTCATGTGAATTTTAAAACAATGAATAAATTGGCTAAAAATAACTTGGTACATGGTTTGCCTAAAAAGGAATTTTTCTGCAAAGATAACTGTGTTGCATGCCTGAAAGGGAAACAACACAGATCATCTCATAAATCCGAACGTGTTAACTCTATCACTACTCCATTGCACTTATTGCACATGGATCTCTTTGGTCCCACAAGTCTAATGAGCATTGGAAGGAAATCATACTGCCTTATGATTGTTGATGATTTTACAAGATTTACATGGGTATTCTTTTTAAGAAGTAAAGATGAAACTGCTGAAACGTTAAAATCTTTTATTCTTAAAATAGAAAATCAAATTGATCACAAGGTTAAGATTAATAGAAGTGATCAAGGGATTGAGTTTAAGAACTTCATTCTTGACTCATTCTGTGACTCAAAAGGGATTGCCAGACAATATAGTGCTCCCAGAACTCCTCAACAAAACGGTGTTGCTGAGAGGAGGAATGGACACTTATTGAGGCTGCTCGGACCATGTTAGCTGATTCAAAGCTACCTCTAACATTCTGGGCAGAGGCAGTCAGCACTGCATGCTATGTGCAGAACAGGGTTCTTGTAGTTAAGCCCCATGGAAAAACCCCTTATGAGTTATGGAACAAGAGGCCACCGTTCATTGGCTTTCTAAGGTCCTTTGGCTGCAGGTGTACCATACTTAACACAAATGACAACTTAGCAAAGTTTGCTGAGAAGTTGGATGACGCTATCTTTGTTGGATACTCTTCTAGCTCCAAAGCTTATAGAGTATACAACATCAAGAATCAATAATTTGAGGAGTCATCCAATATAGTTGTTAATGAGCACACTCCTTGTGTTAAGGGGAATGGACCTGATTATATCTTTGATTTAGAATTGTTTCCAAACTATTCTAAACAATCTTGTGAGAATGTTTCAGCTAGAACAGGTGCTCAAGGTGATGCTAATGCTGATGCAGATCAACTATTTGAGCTTCCCAGACCTCTTCTAAATTCTCCAAGAGCTGAAAGGCAACAAGCTTCAACCATTCACAGATATGATAGTGTAACTATCTTCAGGAATAGTGAAGCTTCAATAAGTGAATCACCTGATGAACCCCAAAGCTCTTCAGGTGATCCATTACAACACCAGGTTGAGGGAAGTAGTATTCTGAAGGAACAGGCAACTGTTAATACTACTTCACAACCAACCATTGATGATGTTTCTCAATCATTCAATCAGTCCTCATTGAATGACTTTGAAATAGCAGTTGGACAGAGTGATCCAGTTCCTGATCAGAATATGTCCAATCTAGACTTATCTCTGCAACTGGAAGTGATTCCTCGTCTTAGGATTCACAACACTCATCCAACTGAGAACATCATAGGAAATGTCTCTGAGGGTGTGAGAACAAGAGGGCAAACTCATCATGGGAATGTCTGCTTGTACTCATGCTTTTTGTCTCAGATGGAATGCAAGAAGGTGGAAGATGCCTTAAAGGATAGTAGTTGGGTTGAATCGATGCAGGAGGAGCTGCTTCAATTCAGAAGACAAAAGGTCTAGAATCTATGCCCACTACCATCTGTCAAGTACCCATAGGAACTAAATGGGTGTTCATAACAAGAAAGATGATAGAGGCTTGATTATCAAGAACAAGGCAAGACTAGTAGTTCAAGGGTACACCCAGGAGGAAGGAATTGATTATACTGATGTCTTTGCACCTGTTGCAAGACTTGAGGCAGTTAGGATCTTCCTTGCTTATGCTACATCCAAGAACTTCACAGTCTACCAACTTGATGTCAAGTGTGCTTTTCTATATGGGGATATAGATAGGGAAATCTATGTATGTCAACCTCCAAGAGTTGAAGACCCACAGCACCCCAACTATGTGTGCAAACTGGATAAGGCTCTATATGGGCTGCACCAAGCACCTAGGCTTATGGTATGAGACCTTGTCTCAGTTTCTCCTGAAGAATGGGTACACTAGAGGTACCATTGACAAGACTCTCTTCATTAGGAAGTCCGGAGAAGACATTTTTCTTGTACAAGTCTACGTTGATGACATCATATTTGGTTCCTCAAATGACCAAATGTGTAAAGACTATGAGAGCATTATGAAGCAGAAATTTGAGATGAGTTCCATGGGAAAAATGGACTTTTTCCTTGGAATTCAGGTGAAATAGATGAAGGAAGGGTTCTTCATAAGTCAATCTAAGTATGTCTTAGACATCTTAGATAGATTTGAAATGAAGGGCTGTAAACCAGCCAAGACACCCATACCCAGAAACCATAATCTTTGCCCTGACCTTGAGGGGAGGATACTAATCAACATAAGTATAGAGCAATTATTGGTTCTCTGATGTATCTCACTGCTAGTAGACCAGATATCATGTTTCCCACATGCATCTGTGCAAGATATCATGCTGCTCCCAAGGTGTCTCACCTAGCTGCTGTTAAGAGAATCCTCAGATACCTCAAAGGAGCACCTAAACTAGGTCTCTAGTACCCAATAAATAGTGATTTCAATCTCTATGGATACTCTGACAGTGACTATGGTGGCTGCAACATTGACAAGAAATCAACATCAGGAGGATGTCAATTTCTTGGTGGAAGGATCATCTCATGGCAATGCAAGAAACAATCCTGTGTCTCTACATCAACTGCTGAAGCTGAATAATAGCTGCTGCTAGCTGCTGTGCTCAACTGCTATGGATTCAAAATCAGATGTTGACTATCGATTCAACTTCATGACTACTCCTATCCATATTGACAACAATAGTGCTATCTCTATTATTGAGAATCCGGTGAAGCACTCCAAGACAAAGCACATTGATATCAGGTATCATTTCATTAGAGATATTCATGAGAAACATCTGATAAAGTTAATCAAAGTTGACTCAAATGAACAATATGCTGATTTGTTCACAAAGGCATTTGATGAACAAAGATTTAAGTATCTCATATCAGCTATTGGGATGATAAACATTGATTAACTACCTCTTTTGAAAAGCTTTTTAAAATGTGTAATGTCTTGTGTCAATACAATTTAAGCCCTGTTACAAAAGATCTTTAAATTATTCCAAGTGTAAATTCCTTCCGAAGAGGAATTAACTCTCGGAAGATATTCTTGAATATCTTCCGAAGCCAAATTCCTCAATGGAAATTTTCTTCTCGGAAGAGTTTTTGGTCTCGGAAGAAGCGATTGACTTTACATCAGATCTACTTCTGAAGCTTATATAACTCTACATTTGGAAAGACAATTTTGCCTTCGGAAGCAATGCCTTGCTTCGGAAGTGAAATTGCCTTCGGAAGACAATTACCTTCGGAAATGTTTTACATTCGGAAGTAAAGGTTTTACTATGTAACGGATATCTTTTGGGCCCACTCTGTAAAAGGTAAAGATTTTGCTCATGATGGTAAGATTATTTAAAATTATCCCTTGCCGCCACTATCATTTCTCTGCCGTAAACCACCATACCACCCACAGTAACCCCAAAACAGTTACCCTATTACGGCCACTACCACAATTCATCCCCTTTAAATAATCCAGACTGATCAATTTCATCTTCTTTTACCAATTCACTGCCCTAACTATTCCCTTCACTGTCAAACCTGCAATTTCAGCCAAATTCAAGCTTACTTTCTTTGCAATGGCGCTAAACCCTCAGCACAACCAAGTCGCATTGCTTGACTCGTCAAGAGATGCTGACTTTACCCAAATCATCATCTTTCTTGCTGAATCCACCTACCTCACGGCGCTAACTGTTAACCCACCGTCTACTCCAACCACATGTCTGAATTCTAGAGTAACGGTCAAACTGAAGTTCTGAATGGGGTTCGCGTCCTGAGAACCCGCATTTGTTGCCCGGAGTTGCTCATCACTGAACAAGTCATCAGGGAGCATCTCGAGCTTCATGATGATGGGGCTCCTACTGAGTTCCCCAAAGAAAACGTGGATAGCACCTACATCCTAATGGGATATGGTGGGGATGTGAGCAGGTCAACCGTCTACAAGTTTAACTTCTCCTACCAATGGAAGTTCCTGCTTCACATTGTCCTGCACTGCTTATCCAACAAATCAGGGGGATGGGATCGAATCCCATATGAACTAGGATGCCTAGTTCATGGGTTGGTGAAAGGTCTACGCTTCAACTACTCACGATTTGTGTTGACCAACCTAATCGGCAATCTGAGAAGGGATACATTCTTCATGTATCCCAGATTCATTCAACACATAATCAACTGTGAGCTGGAACCGAGCAGGCTTGTCTGTGCAGCTGCTCTTACTGTTCCCCAAGTGTGGCCTACCATCTTCAAAACTTTAAAGAAGATATCCATCAACTTCACTAGAAGGTACACTCCATTACCTCCAGAGATGACTAAGCGCATAGCTCCTGGTGACATCCCTGTTATCCCCACAGGTGATGAACCCACACCAGCAACCTCCACCACAAATATCCCAACACCTTCTCTACCCATCAGAATCACTTACCAGAGACACCCCAAACGAACCCTTGTTCAATCTACTCTGATTGAACAAGCTCCTTCAGTTCAAACCAAAAGGGCTAGAGTGGAATCATGGGCTCCCACTCAGTCCGAGGTCACACCATCCTTCATATTTGACCTCAATGTGGGTTTTGAGCCTCCTCAGTCTCAAACCCAAGAGCCCGAACCCCAAGCCTTTAGCCCACAGGGTGAGTCTCTACACTCCCCTATGCAGCCTTCAAGGGACAGCCCCACCATAGGCTCAATGCCTATAGACATTGATCTAGGTCGCAGGTCAGTAGGTTTAACCTCCTTATCTTTCACTGACCTTTTACTCCGTACTGATGAAGAGATAACATCTCTCCATGGCCATGAAGTTGATCTACAACACCCTCTCAAAGCTCAACAGAGCCAAGAGAGATCCCGTGTCTCTAGCCCCCATCAGCAGCCAGCTACTGAGGTGAGTCCCACTGATGTGGAGGGGACTCATGTAGCTCAGCTGCCACTACTCAGAGTCTCTCATTGAGCTCTCAGGAAAGTGGTAACATCATTAGGACTGAGTCTACGGTAACTTTGCCCAATGACATCTCTGAAAGAGATGACTTTGAGCAAAGGTATCCAGGGTGCCAAGAAGCCATATCTGGTGGTGAGACTGAGCATACTAGGTATGTTATCTCATCTCCCCGTGATTCTTCTCATGAAGAAGAGGAAATTATGCAACTCACACCTCAGTACTTGCTTTCTAAGGTCTCCAACCTGGAATCACAGGTGAGGATCTTAGAATCAAGGACTGCCACTCAGCAACTTGAGATTAACAATCTCAAGGCTAAACTAGCTGAGAAATAGATGGAGAGGTCTGTTAGGCATGTACCTATTCAAGTCTCATTGACTTCTTCCTCTAGCTCATCTAGCTATCAAGATGATGCTACCAAAAAGGGGAGAAAGTTCACAGACAAACATCTAAGGAACCACAGACCCAGTCCTTTACTTCCCAACTCATCACACTACCTGAGTCATCTCAATCATTTCTAGAGATTGACTCAAAGATGCTTCATGATCTCTACAGACTTTTCACAAAGTTTGTATTGAGATCCTCCTTAGAACAGCCCAGCCCTGACACCACACTTATTTATTTTGGGGCTGAGGAGCTTCAAAGACTGACTGCACCTTCTACCACTGTGGAAGAAGTTGGTCAACCTAAGGTCCACATGGAACCTGAGATTAACTTCGAAGGGGAAATGGGGACTGATGGCCCAGCAACTAAAACAGATGGGACAGAAGTTACAGCAGCCTCTTCCTCTAAAGCTCAGGCTGAAACTTCTGAAGCTGACATTGAAGCCTCAAAAGAACAAGACAAGTCTTTCGAAGCTGAGATGGAAGCTGCGGAAGGTTTGTTCAAAATGTCCGAGGAATTGACCATCACAGATGTCATTACTGAAATAGCATCTGAGGTGAGCAGGGAGGACATTTCTGATATACCTCCATCCCAAACACTAGCTGAACCTTTCTCTCAATCTGAACCCTCTATCCAAGAACCACCACAGTCATGCTCTGCCAAAGACAAAGGCAAAAGGAAATTGACTGCGGAAGAGCTTTAGGAAGAGGAAAGGATTGAAAAGGTCTAGAAGAAAGGAAGGTTTCCTGCTGAGAAGCTGCTAGCTGCTAGTTCTAAGGCAGCTGCAGCTAATCAGGAGGAAATCAACACTAAGAGAAGGACAGCACTCATTGACCAGCTCATCAGCTTAGGAGCTGCCAATGAGGAAGTACTCATGCTACCACTAGAGGAGTTGGTGACTTTGGAGAGGTCAACCATGATAAGGCAAGAAGAAGAAGCCAGGTTGGCCTTGGAGAAGGAAGAAAAAGAACAAAGGGAAGTAGCCCTGTAGCTGAGAGAGGCTAGGATTAAATTCCTACTCTCAAGAGGATTTAGTCTTCCGGAACTGTCTCCACTTGATGATGACATGATCCTACTGCTCCACAACAAAGAGCAGGATCAAATGGAGAAGGAATGGAAGAAAGCTGCCAGGGAGAAGTTGAAGGAGAGGAAGCGGAGGGAGGAAGAAAAGGGGTCACTGCCACCAAGAAGTCCAATGACAAAGCCTAGATGAAAGACTAACTCCGGGCTCATGGCTTCTCTGGTAGGCAGGTGGGACCTATGTTCGAAAGGACACTCCAGCGGATAGTCAGTGAAATAAAAGCTGAGATCCGTATGGGGAAAAGGAAAGAGTTTTACAGGAGGGGACAGGGAATGGTCTTCACCCCAGCCAATCAACCACAGCCAACTGCTAAACCACAACCCACACCAGAAGAACCAATCCCATTTCCCATCAAAACCAAACCCACTGATGAAACCTTCACCCCTGAACCCACAACTCTACCCAAACCTACCACTTCACCTTAACCACCTAAACTTCCCATCCTAAAACCCAAACACAACAAACACAACCAAAACCACTGAACCTAAACCTACCCAACAGAAACCAAGATCATCCCCTCAGCCTCCTAAACATCTCTCCTTTGAGGAGATAAAGGAGTTCAAGACAAGGCTCATCAACTGCACCACTGTGAGCAGCATCTCCTGTGAGGGAGACCTTATCAACATCACCTATGTTGATAACTCTTCAAGCTCCCTCACTCTAGGTCAATTTCTTGAATTTCCTAGAAATACTTTGGGCCAGGCTGCAAAACTTCTTGGTCTCAACTCTGATACCCTCAATGCTGAAGAGAAGAGACTAAGAAGGAGACTGGTGACTCTACTGGACAAAAGGAAAGAGGACAGGATTTCTAGTCAATCTCCTGAACCTAGGAAAGTTATAGTCCAGTGGAGGTTCGATGAACCTTCTCACAACTTTGTTGTGGAAAGGGAGAATGGTGAAACCAACCGGCTCAATGCCACTTCTCTATTGCATCTCAGCAGATTTGACATTGCTGAGCTTGCAGAGAAGCCATTCGCCAATCCCTCCAACTCTGAGACTGCAGCTCACATCAGAAACTATATCAGCAGTCTCCACTTGGCTGAACTAAAAGCTAAAGCCAAGATTGAAGAAGAGTTGAAGTTGAAAAGACCGGAAGACAAGGAAAGACCTACCACCAAAGGCACAGCCTTTCTACAGATGGTGGAAGGTCCGGAATTGGAACCAATAGTTAGATGGGAATATGACTATAGTTCCTATCAACTAACTCTTTTCATAGGACCATAATAAAGGGTACATATAATCCAAGGTGACAGAGTGGAGGTTTTGTCTACCAAGGATTTGTACAAACTTCTCAGCACCACATCAGGAAAGAATGAAGAAACTGATAAACACTTACTTTCCATGGTGCTGAGAGTTTTAAGAAGAAGAGGGAAGTGATGTTTTGGTAGCATCAGCCTAGGGGGAGTTTGTTGGGTCATGATGAGGCTGGTGCAACCAAAACCACTTAACATAGTCATTTTGATGTTACATTCAAGGGCTTCCGAAGCTAAGCATGAGATCTTCCGAGAGTCTGAAGAACATCAGCTAAAGATATCAGCTGAAGGCAACAACTGAAGTCAATAGCTGAAGGCAACAGCTGAAGCCAACAGCTGAAGACCATCTTCCGAAGACAAAGTCTGATGAAAGAGCTGAAGACAAAGTCTGAACTTCCGAAGACAAAGTCTGATGAAAGAGCTGAAGACAAAGTCTGCTTCCGAAGATAAAGTCTGATGAAAGAGCTGAAGACAAAGTCTACTTCCGAAGACAAAGAAGACTCCAAGCCTCGGAAGAAGCAGTCTTCTGAAGTATAAGTGGCTTCGGAAGAAGTTATTCTTCCGAAGTATTTTATCCTTTGGAAGACATTGCTATGTCCAGTAGATATAAGTATGGTCCCTGACAGTCCGCTGCAGACCTCTGATACAGCATGGCATCTTCCTAAAGAGCCATGTTGTTGACCATACTTTATTCTACTGTTCACCTTTTTATCATAGTACATGTTACCAACTTCAGTTGGCGACAAAAGGTAAGTCAGGGACATGTCCTGACTACCAACTCTCAGGTAAAATGTCTGAAAGACCTCACCTAGAGTCTTGTAGTATAGATGTTAGGTTAGAGGTTTCTAGCTGGTATTAATGTATATCCGACTGTAGGTAGTATTATATATATCTTCTCCATGTAACTCATTAGATAAGCGATTTTGAGTCCAAGAGTTTTGTAATCCTTTGAGTTGAGAAGCAATATATAAAAGTACCTTGAAAATTTACATTCTGTGTTTATTTACTGCTTGTTACTTGTTATATTGTGATTAACTCTCCATAGACTCTTGCTGAGTGTTGTTCAAGGTGAGTTTGAGAGAAAAACCATCTGTTGAGTGACTGACACATACGATCCTGCATAATGGATCGTGAGATGAATACACTTAAGCAAAGCAAGATACCTATAGTCAAAGTTCGTTGGAACTCGAGACGTGGACCGCAATTCACGTGGGAACGTGTGGACTAGATGAAGCTTAAGTATCCTCAACTATTCGAAAAGACGATGCCAGCAGATGAAGGTATTGATTAAATTTCGGGAAGAAATTTCTTTCAACATGGGGATGATGTGACAACTCACCTAAAACTTACTCGATCACTTTATGCCAATGCAGTAGTCCAGTGATGGAACACTCACCATGTAATTCAATTTTCGGGATGAAAATTCTTTCAACATGGGGATAATGTGACATCCGGTAGTTTTCTGTTACCAAACTCCGTTAGTTCCGTTAGGTCTTGCATACACGTGTCGTGAGGACACACTGTTTGTCATTGACCGTTGGTGACTTAATAATAATTAACAATGATAATATAATAGTAAGCTAATCAATAATGTGATTATTGTATGATACTTATGTGTTTACGCGATTTAAATGTTAATTGTGAATTTTATCGCTTAACATGGCAACGTGTTATATTTAATTCGTATATTTTGTGGTTAGGGCAAATAATATACATGATTATTATTATTAATTAATATGTTTGTTATTTTAGTTAAAAAACCTTTTAAAAGATTGTTAAAAGACGTAGTTTTTATAAAATACAAATTACAAGGGTTTAAATGGTAATTACAACTAATTAATTAAAACAAAATCAACCAACCCTAGCCCCCATACCCTTCGGCCGTAGCACCCCCTCAAACACACTCATACATTGCGAAATTTGATCAAGAAACACCAAGAACCATCGAATTATAGGAGCAATCAAGCATTTCAAGTGATTAACAAGTGCTAATCATCATTTTTACACACTTAAAGGTTAGATTTTGATTGGTTTTCATGGGTTTTTGATTTTGCTAGAACCCTAGGTTGAAAATTGATGATGAATGTCGAAATCTTGATTGTTTGATGATTGTATGATGCAACTTAGATTGTGTTGATGTTAGTTTACGTCGATTATGCAAGAAAGCTATAATTTTGATGTGTTGTTCATAGGTTACTAATAATAGTAACTTTAATTACATGAATATGATGATTTGATGATGAGTTGATGTTGTTGTAGTGTATGCCATGATATATGGACGTTAGATTGATGATATCAATGCTAGAAACCTAAGAATGAATGTTGTAGTTCATAGATTACCAAAAGTAGAAACTTTGTTCATGAAGATTGATGAATTATGATGATCAGATGTTATTCATCATGCCTAGATGTTGATATGAGCTTGAATTGGTATATTGTTAATGAATTCATGAATGTATTGAGTTTTTGATAAGTTTTAGGGATGTGCTTTCCCAAAAGGGAAACTTTATTTGCACAAAGTCTTGAAGATGATGATTTGAGCATGTTTGGGACATTAGGATCATGCTAGTATGTTCATAGATTATTTCTAATGTGGTTGAATGCGTTGTTTAGGTTGCATGAGTGGGTATTAGGCTAGTTGGAATTTTGGTCTATTGGTGGGAATTCATGGTGATGGGTCATATGGGTAGATTGGGACTATTGTTGGTTTGTGGTTGATCATGGTTGAACATTTTGGATGATATGATATCTGGTTGTATGATAATCTTGTGTAATGTATTGATATGTGGATTAAATGGAATCTCACCTATAATGTACCAATGGGTCAAACAGGTCAACTGGGTCAAGTGTTTTTTTGTCTTTCTAAAACCTTGAGTTCTTTGGTTTGTAGAGCACTTAGAGTTTCATTATGATTTCTATGTACACATACTTATGTACTCGTGTGTTCTAGGTGACCTCTGAGGGTTGTCTGTCCATTCTTTCTTTCAAGTTAAGCCTTAAGTAATTTCTTACGCACATCAGGTGAGTTCATGCCCCACTCTTCTTACATACTCTCTTTTGGGGGAGATAGCATACTGGTTTTTATATACGCTTTACTTATATGAGATGTGTCTAGTATAATATAGTGTTGTTTACCATGGAAAGTCTTCACATTTTCGGATTTTTAATAATGTTTTAGCGTGATATTTTAGGTAGTACTACTGGGTCTGACCACCTGTGCGACTCGAGGTCAAACGGGTGCAATGTTGTCCTAACGAACATTGTCACGACCTGGTAAGTCGTGACAGGAGGCAACAAACGTAAAACAGTCGGCTTCAATCGTGAAATCACTATGATTATTACTTATTGTTTATACACTAGCTATCTATTACAATACACTTCTTATATTTTCCAACTATTATTGATTATTGTTTAACGCAAACTCTTGAACTCACCAACCATTGTGTTTACTCTTGTAGTATGCTATTCTCAGGTTAAGGTTTGCCTTTGCCTAGGAGCACGTTGCACGGGTCAACATCATGATGTTTGTCAACATGTTATGAAACAATGTTTGATTGTGTTTGTTTAAACCCTTATGTTTTAGTGTTGCACAATATCTGGGCGCGTATGTTTCCGCATTTTAAATCATGTTACATTGTTTTGGGTATTTCTGGTTATTTAAATGCTTCCTCAGTATTTAAAGTTAAACTCTAATTTTGAATGTTAGTTCATATAGGGTCATTCTGAGTAACTAATGACAGAGATCCTGGTATGTCACGCGCCTCGTGGTACAACCCCGCACGCTGATTTTGAGGGTGTGACAGGTTGTCCCTACTCACAGTCTGTACTAGCATTTACTGTCTCTTGGGATTACCAGGTGAGTTAAATGCCCCACTTTTATTTACCTCTCTTTTTGGGGGAGAAAGCATACTCTACTTTAAACGCTTTATCTTTATAACATGTTTTTGGTAAGACATAGTGTGATATATAGCATAGAAAGCCCTCACACTTTCGGATCATTAATTCAGGAATCTAGCGGGAAATCTTGGGTAGTACTATTGGGTCTGACAAGCCCCAACCATGTGACCGGAAGTCAATGGGTGCCATATTTTCCTAAACTACTAACAGTGTCATGACCTGGTATGTCGTGGCGGGAGGCAAACAAACATGACTAGCTTCGATCGTGAAATCACTATTGTTCTCTACTAATGAAATTAAACTAGCTAACTATTTCAATACACTTGTTTATATTATATTTTACTAACACTATTGTTTCCGATGTTTATAAACTCTTGAACTCACCAATCGTCGTGTTGACACTTTAGTATGCTTTTCTCAGGTCGTATCTAGCAGCTGCTCATAGGAGCACGCACGAGTCAAGCATGCTTTGTTCAAACATGGTTTTACTTTCGAATTCAACATATACTTACATACTTTTGTTTGGGTGCGTGTTTTTGCGCAGTTTACATTTAGTACTTTGGGTTTAAATTATTTACAAAATGCTTTCACAAATGTTTTAAAGTTACAAACTCTAATTTACTTTATACATTCCATATAGTGTCGTTCTGAGTAACTAGTGACTGGGATCCTGGTTTGTCACACGCCTCGCGACAAAACCCCGCACGTGGATTTTGAGGGTGGAAAAACTTTTCTTTTGGTAGAGGAGGAGCTTTCAAAGTAAGATTCCAACTCGTCTTAATGTTTGTTTTCTAGTTAGATCTTTTGGATTACTTGGAATCTCTGATTTTCTGAATGCTCAAATCCTGATGATTACAATATCACACCTTCCTTTAGATTACTATCATCATATAATATTGTATGGCTATTACTAAATTATCAGTATACTCAATTTCTTTATTAAGATCATCAAACTCTCCAGAATTTTTAATGGAGAACATAAAAAAAAGAAAACTAGAGAATTATTTTTAGATACACATTTTAGTTCCAAAAAATTCAAAGGAAAAAACCAAAAAAAATAAAAACAATCATACAATTTCAGCATAAAAAGAAAAGGAAAAGTAAGAAACGTCATATTTCACAAGTGAATTCAATATCTATTACAAAAAAAGTTTATTTCATGGTGAATCAATGTGCATCCTTTACTTTTTTTCTAATTGTGTTAAAATATGTTTCTTTCTTTTTGTTTTATATTTGTATTTTTGGAATTAAAATGTGTGGTTAGAAATAATTCCTTATTTCTCTTTAATAGGTGTTCCTTTCGACGATTAATTAGATTGAGATCAATGATTTAAATTGTTCAAATAAAATAATAGATATTGGTATTTTAGGTGGGGCCATATAATAAAGAAACAAGAAAAGGGGAGTTTGGTTTTTTCCCACCTAATCTACTTTTTGACTTTTAAACATTTTAAATCACCATCATCATTATATTATCACCAATCTCCCTCTCTAAATCTCTCTCTCTCTCTTTAAAGATACAAGACATCATGTTTTTTTTTGTTTTTTTAATTATTAACAGCACCGGTGTTTGATCATCATCTATAGTGGCGATGACGACGGTGGTGGCAGTGGCCGCGATGACGGCGACAGTGGTGGTCGTGGCCACGATGACAGGGATGGTGGTGGCGGTGGCCGTGACAACAACGATGACCATAGCAGTGGCGACAAAAACGGCGACTGTTTTTTTTTCATGTTCAAGGTTAGATCAAAGTTTTTTTGTTTTTAAATGCTAGAAATGTAAGAACTTTTTGTTGGTATTTAAATTTAGATTTGGAATTCTTTTTGGGTGATGCTTTTTAAGGAACTACTCAAGCATTCTTTTTTAAAATATAAAGTGGTTATATCTATTTTTGATATAGGTTAAATCTATTGTTTACTATAATTTTTGTAAATAAATGAGTTTTACATATGTGTAAACTAAGTTTACACATGTGTACATGTTCTTAAATTAAATATACTTAATTATATATTCATTTATAACATAATCATTTGGTTTTCGTAATATATATTTGGTTGTTTAAATTATTTCTAAATGTACATAACGTTTTGATTATATATAAATTTTTTTAACCTTTGAATCATATCAGAGTAGATCATCAAACTCCTCAAAGTCATCAACACTTATAACACCCATCCAAGAATCCTACCACTCTCACGCTTATCAAGTTCGAACGGTGACTCACCAAATACATGTGATCATCTCTCCTGAATCTCCAACTGCTAAATCTTAACACTCACCATCATTCCGCAGATGGAATCAGCAACCCACATCATCTTTCTCACAAAACTACCCATCAAGCTCAACGTTTGTTAGTGAGCATGCTAACTTCTTCCAACTCTCTGAAGAAGATCTTGAATGCACCCATCCATATGATCTTGAAGAGATGGACATCAACTATCAAATAGCCATGATCTCTTTTAGAGCTAAATAGATTCAGTAGAGAAAAGGAAGAAAGTTTTTGAAGCTAAGAAGATTAGGATTCGGGTTTAAAATGAGCAAAGTAAAATGTTTCAACTATAACTAGCTGGAATATTATGCCAAAGAATGAAAAGCACCTAAGTCAACTCATCGCCACCAAGCTCATCAAACTACAAACCAGTAGCAACCTTCCAACACCTCCTACCTCTTGCAATCAAATACATACAATAGTTGTAACATGAGGAGAAGAGGTGATCGACTGGAGCTTTTAAGTGGAAGACATCACTCCCATCAATAATTCATTGATGGTAGGAAGCTTAACCTCTTAACCACAAGTAACTCCTGAACCCTGTTGTAGTCCAGAGTGTATTGCTAAAGTAAATATTTACAAAATTACAATATGAACCTCATAAAAGATGTATAATCAATCAACATTCTTAAAAGGATTTTAAGAAAACTAATTAGGCTAAAAAAGAAAAGATAAAAGAGCTAGAAAAGATTGTTTAACAACTAAAACATGAGCAAACTAACTTGGAGACTTTGATTGATAATCACCTGAGCAAACCAAAAACAGCATAATATGATTTAGCTATAGCTAAAATATATGTTGATAAATACAATGTTCAAACTAAAAATTTTGAAACATTGCTTGCTTTTACTGAAAACTCCTAAAAGTTGTATCAAACCAAGACAGGATTAGGATACAATACTGTGGAACCACATATGATATACATCCCCACATACACCCCTAAGTGCAGCCTGGAATTAAGAGAGCAAGTATCTATCGAATCTGCACAAAGCTAGCCATTGGGAAGCATGAATTAGTGAATGAAGAATAGGAGAAAAAGAATAAAGAAACAAAAGGGAGGAGATGTGTAAGGCCCCGCTCCCGGGCACCTCACAGTTGGTCATTCATAGCACTAAACATACATATTATTATACATTTCATAAAATATCACAGCAGATGTTGTTAACAAAAAACATTCATTTTATTAATAATTACTGTTGTTATGCAATACAACACTGATCAACTACAAAAGAAAATTTCACTGATTGCATTACAAAACAACAATAACAACATGCATGAATGGATGCCAGTCTTGCCCTGCCAAATAGGCTCCCTGCGTGCCATCCTCAACTACTTTTACCTGCCAACTAAAAATGCAAAAAGGTCACCGCTGCTGAGTGAGTTCTAGTGTTTTAAGTATCAAAATACTTTATATGTTTCATACGTAAAAATACTCTTTTCCATAAAACACTTCCTTTACTATCACACATGTTCGTTCGTTATCGTACGTGTTCATTCGTTTCGTACTTTATCCTTATCTTTCGTTAACGTTCGCCTCGTACTTTATCACTATCTTTTGTTAACGTTCATTTCGTACTTTATCACGTCGTTCGTTTCATACTTTGTCATCTCGCTCCTTTCGTACTAATTCTAGATCTCGTCAGGCTTTTCCTCCATCATGGTCCAAAACCGCAATTCTGAGCATGAAGCTCCTTTACTAATTGGCACGAAGCCCGTGGCCCGAAGCCACCATTCTAGGCATAAATCCCTGTTACTAACTGGCACAAAGCCGTCTCATATCTTCACACAAAGCTCGGAAAAAAGATAAGGATCTCGTTTCGTACTGTGGGTTTAGTCACCTAGACTGATCCCCCTGTGTGTGAACCCCCACGGGTTAAAATCGCATCTTATAAACACACAGTTGAGCTAACAACTCTCAAAGAGTTGTAATCCTCCTTTCTTTTTGCTTGCAAGCCTTTTCTTTCTTTCATTACGTTTCACTCTTCATCTTGTTATTTTTCACTTCATTACGTTATACTTTACGTTCATTCACACACTCATCATACTATGTAAAGTAATAACATAATACTTCACGTATATTATATTACAATATAAATACGTTTTGAAAAATAATAAAAGATAACAACTTATACACATGTGCATCTCATACATTCATCATAACATCATCCATATACTATTCATAAACTCTCACTTATTCATGCCTAAAATAGTCCAAAACAGCCCATAAGTCAAACTAGTGTCAAACCCTAAAATTCTATTTTTCCTTAAAAATTCAGAAAAATTTTCTAAATGTCGGGCGCATGGACACTATTTAGGCGCATCAGCCCTGTTTGGGTGTTTCTCAACTATGTAGGTGCATCAGCTTACACAGTCACTTTAACACTTAGGTGCATGAGCTTTTTGGGCGCATGGACACTATTCAGGTGATTCATCTTACACTTAGTCATTCCAGCCAAAAACTCAGGCGCATGAACTACTGTTTAGGCACATGAACTTACACTTAGAAATTCCAAGGCATATCTAGGCACATGAGCTACTGTTTGGGCGCATGAATGCCTACTTAAACTTTTAAGCCTAAAATTTCAGGAGCATGGGCTCTATTTAGGCGCATGACCATACTTAAAATTTTTCTAAGGTAAGAACTTAGGCGCATGGGCCCTGTTTGGGCGCATGAATACCCACTTATATATTTCTAATGTATTTTTTAGTCCTAAATATGTTCTCAGTATATTCTAAGCTTAATACAACCATTCTAAACATCATCCAGGTATAAACAACCATAAATCATCAACATATAAGCATAAAATATACGGGTGTACATACAATATAACTATAAAACCATTTTTAATGTGTTTTCAGCCCCAAAAGAGTTAAAACGTGTAAAAAGTCAGGGTCTAGAAACTCACGTTTTGCATCTTCCAGGCACAACTCTCTCAAAGTCATGAAATCTTGATGTTTCTAACACCTAAACACCAAGAACACTTACCTGAATGCATATAGACACATAAGGACATGTACAATTCGGTTATATGGTGAAGACACATCAAAACCGGACCCAATTATGCTAAATTGGCTTACCTTGGCCGAATTTTTGTAGCTTTCTCTCTCTAGAACTCGAAATCCGCTCTTTCTTCTTCTTCTTCTTCCTTTTTTCGACCAAAAAGTAGGTTGATGTACACATATATGGGAGGCCATACCTTTTTAAATATTTTAATATTTGGCTTTGTCCTTTTTACACTTAGCCCCTTTCACTTTGGCTGCTTTTCACTTTAAACAAAAGATGCATACGTTTTCTCTTGTTTCTTTTCTTTCTCTTTAAATGATAAAATTTCCGGGTGTTACAAGTCCACCCCCCTTAAAGAGGTTTTATCCCCGAAACTCATCATTCCTCAAATAACTGTGGGTAATGCTGTCTTATCTCTTCCACAGTCTTCACGTAGACTCCGAACCCTTCCTGTGCTTCCACTGGAATCGCATTAGTGGAACCACTTTATTCCTTAATTTCTCCTTCCGATCAATAATTGCCACTGGCTGCTCTACATAATTGAATCTTTCATCCACTTCGGTATCATCCAATGGTATAATCATATCTTCATCCGCTAAGTACTTTCTCGGATGAGATACATGGAATGTCGAATGATACCACCTAACTCCTTTGGCAATTCTAACCGATAGGCCACCTCTCCTACTCGTGCGATGATTCGGAAAGGTCCTATATACCTCGGGCTCAGCTTACCTCGCTTTCGGAACCGGATGATTCCTTTCCAAGGTGAGACCTTTAACAAAATCCGATCGCCCACCTTGAATTTGATCGGTCGACGCCTCTTGTCGGCGTACGACTTTTATCATCTTTTGCCGCTTTCATGAAAGCCTTGGTCTTCTCTAACTTGTCAGTTGTAGCCTCGATCACCTCAAGGCCTACCAATTCTTTCTGCCCGATGTCACCCCAACACACGGGCATCCTACACCTCCTACCGTATAGCATCTCATAAGGTGGGATACCAATGATGGCATGAAAACTGTTATTGTACGAGAATTCAGCTAACGGTAAGTGATCATCCCAACTTCCTGCAAAATTGATCACATAGGTCCGAAGCATATCTTCAAGCGTCTAGATCGTCCTCTCAGACTGACCGTCCGTCTGAGGATGATAAGCTATGCTAATGTGTAGCCTCCTCCCCATTGCATGATGGAATCTATTCCAAAACTTTGATGTAAACCGGGTGTCACGATCAGACACGATAGACACCGGCACACCATGACGACCAACGATCTCTTTGATAAACAGATCCGCCAACCTCTCGGATGAATATGTCTCGTGGATCGTTGGAAATGAGCACTCTTTGTCAGGAGATCAACTATCACCCAGATAGTATCGTACCCCTTTGTCGTATGAGGTAACTTAGTAATAAAGTCCATGGTGATATGCTCCCACTTCCACTCGGGTATATCCAACGGTTGGATCTTCTCGTATGGCTTCTTATGTTTTGCCTTCACTTGTAGACAAGTAAGGCACTTGCTCACGTACTCTACTACATCTCGCTTCATACCCAACCACCAATAGTCTTTCTTCATATCCTGATACATCTTCGTGGCACCGGATGAATTGAGTATCGAGTCTTATGAGCTTTATCCATAATTCATCCCCGTAGATCTCCGCAATGAGGGATCCATATCCGTCCATTTCGGGTTTTAACATCAAGAGTGTTTTCACCCAATTCTGCAACCAGACCCTTCATTCACTCGGAATTAAGGTGATCTTCCTTCAATGCCTCATCTTGAAAGACTTTCACTTGGGTCATCACATCAGCGGTCATAACCAACTGATAAACTTTCACCCGAATCGGCTCGGGTCTCTCCTTTCGGCTAAGGTCATCGGCAGCGTTGGCCTTACCCGGATGGTAGTGGATCTCACAATCATAATCCTTGATAATCTCTAACCATCTCCTCTGTCTCATGTTGAGATTCTTCTGCTCAAAGAAATACTTCAATCTCTTGTGGTCGGTGAAGATGGTGCACTTTGCCCCATATAAGTAGTGCCTCCAAATCTTCAACGCGAAGACCACAGACGCTAACTCCAAATCGTGTGTAGGGTAATTGACTTTGTGGGTTTTCAACTGCCAGCATACGTAGGCAATTACCCTTCCACATTGCATCAACATGCAACCTAATCCCGAATAAGAAGCATCCAAATATACCACTAAATCCTCACTCCCTTCGGGTAATGTCAAAACAGTAGCTTGAGTTAATATTGTCTTTAACTCCTTAAAAGCATCCTCCTGTTTCCGACCCCATTCAAACATCACATCTTTACGGGTCAATTTAGTCAAAGGTGATGCTATCTTGAAAAATTCTTGTATGAATCTCCTGTAGTAACCTGCCAAACCCAAGAAATTACGGATCTCGGACGGCGTCTTTGGAGACTTCCATTGCATCACTGCCTCAACCTTAGCCGGGTCTACCATAATTCCTTCAGCATTCACCACGTCACCCAAAAACTGAACCTCACGTAACCAAAAGGCACACTTTGAGAATTTAGCATAAAACTTCTCTCTCCTAAGTGTCTCTAATACTTCACGTATGTGGCCAGCATGTTCTTCCTCGCTCTTCGAATAAATCAGGATATCATCAATGAACATAATCGCTGATTTATCTAACATGGGCCGACACACTCGGTTCATCAAATCCATAAAGGTAGCTGGCACGTTAGTCAAACCAAAAGACATAACGAGAAACTCGTAGTGTCCATAACATGTGCGAAAAGTTGTCTTAGAAATATCCTGTTCCTTTACCTTCAGCTGATGTTAACCAGATCAAAGGTCCATCCTCGAGAACCAACTAGCACCTTGTAGCTGATCAAACAAGTAGTCAATCCTCGGTAACCGATACCGATTCTTCACTGTCAGCTTGTTCAGCTCTCTGTAGTCTATGCACATCGGCATACTACCGTCCTTCTTCTTCACAAACAATACCGGAGCACCCCAAGGAGAGATGCTCGGTCGGATAAACCCTTTATCCATCAACTTCTGTAGTTGATCCATTAGTTCCTTCATCTCAGTCGGAGCTAATCGATATGGTACTTGGCAAATGGTTGAGCACCGGGTACCAGATCAATCTGGAACTCAATTTCGCAATCTGGTGGCACCCTGGTAAGTGCTCTAGAAATACGTCTGGGAAATCACATACAAACTCGTACATCGGACACTGTAGTACTGGCACGTCCACATCCTTTACATTGGCCAGATAGGCACTACATCCACGTCTCATGTACTTTCCCGCCACCGCCATCGAGATTACCTTTAGAACCATAGTGACACGATCACCGTAGACCGTCACCGAACTTCTATCGGGCGCAAGTAATCGAATCATCTTCTTTCGACACACGATGTTTGCTTCATAGGTTGCTAACTAATCCATCCCTAGTACTACATCAAATCCACCTAGGGGCATCACATGTGATTTAGCAGCAAACCTATGACCTTCTATTTCTATGTCACAGTCCTCTATCACATCAGTAGTTGTAGTGGACTTACCAATAGCAGTTTCTGCATCAAATGGATCATTAATACTTTTACTACTAATAGATAACTTATCACAGAATGTAGTAGAAATAAAACTCCTACTAGCACTAGAATCAAACAACACAGAGGCACAAATTTGGTTTACTAGAAACATACCTGACACGATATCGGGATCCTCTCTGGCCTCCTCGTGCGTCATCGTGAAGGCTCTAGCACTCACCCTATGTCCTCCTTCCTCTGGCCTTTTCTTTGCCCCAGAACTCTCAGCCCTTGGCTTCTTACAGTCCCTACTCACGTGACCTTCCTCAACGCAGTTATAACACCGTATGAGTCCACACACCTTCGCCACATGACCGACCTTCCCACACTTGAAGCACACATTCATTCCCCACTTGCACTCACCAACGTGCTCTCTCCCGCACTTACCACACTTCTTTATCCCTAAACTTGAGGACACCAACCTTTGGTCTCCCACTTTCCTCTTTTTATTGTTTGGAGTGACACCACCATGTCCAAACCTCTTCCTTACCCAGCTCTTATCACCATCACTCGTCTTCTTCACCTCGACTACCGTCACCTCCCTCTCATCATACAACCTACCCGCCAGGTCTACCACCGATCAAAAGGTACCCGACCGGGCAGCGATCAAATACCTGTGTACGTCAGCTGGCAGTCCCTATATGTACTTCTTGATCTTCCTTGACACCGGTGTCACCTGATCCGGTACCAACCTTGCCATCTTATTGAACTTGGTGGTGTGCTGCTGGTGTGTCATGGTACCAGCCTCTAGCTGCTGGAACTCCCTCTCTATCTTGTCGAGCTCCCGGTGAGGACAGAATTCCTCGATCACCAGCTTCTTCAACTCCCACCACCTCATCCTGCTGATGGCCCTGCTACCCTCAGCCTGGATAATATTGCCCCACCAATATAAGGCCGTGTCCATAAATGAGTGGGTAGCAAACTTCACCTTCTGGTCCTCTCGGCACTCACTGATATCGAGTACCGCCTCCATCTCTCTCACCCATCCGTTAACAGCAGCAGCAGTGCCATTTCCATCAAATGTTAGGGGCTTGCAAGTCAGAAATGCCCCATAGTTGCAACGACGTGTAGTTTCTTGCACCGCTTCTTCCTCCTCCTCCTCACACGAGACAATCGTCTCGATCTCTGATCGTTCCCTCTCTTCTCTTCCTGAGGTCTTTCTTCTTTCTTTCTTCTTGTCCTCTCTTACCGCCTTGATCACTTCAGTAACTATAGATGGTAGAATCGTTTGCATGACTTGATAGACTTCCTCTACCACCGTCTCTTTCACCGAAGCCCATAAGTTTGCACTCTCATCACCACCCTCCTGGTGATGCACCTCAGGCTCTTCACGGGCCCTCTCAGTAGTCTTGGCCTGGTTCCTAGTAACTCGCGGTTCAGCAGCATGTCCTCCCTTTGCTCCACTCATAGAGGCCTTAGATGATCTACCTCCAGCCATTCTATAATCACTATAAGATTCAAACACTAACACAGTCATTCAAGGAATAGCTCAGTCTATGTTAAGTATAGTAAGTCCCTAATTACAGTGGCCAGTTATGATTAGCCACTTACTTTACTCTTCATACCCCAAGCATTTCCTATCCTGACTACATCCACATCTAAATCAACTAAGAGCACATAGTCAAATAGCACATACACATAACTCTAATTAACTTGAAGAAAAGAATTACCTGATAGCACGTAGCTACTCGGGCTGGCATCCCCTTTCCTTTAGTCCCATTCTCAGTGTAAGATTAGGTTTTGAAAATATTTACCTAATTCACTTAAACTTTTACTCTGATACCAACTTCTAAGGCCCCGCTCCCGGGCACCTCACAGTTGGTCATTCATAGCAAAAAACATACATATTATTATAAATTTCATAAAATATCACAGCGGAAGTCGTTAACAAAAAACATTCATTTTATTAATGATTACTGTTGTTATGCAATACAACACTGATCAACTACAAAAGAAAATTTCACTGATTGCATTACAAAACAACAATAACAACATGCGTGAATGGATGCCAGTCTTGCCCTACCAAGTTGCCTCCCCACGTGCCATCCTCAGCAACTTTTACCTGCCAACTAAAAATGCATAAAAGTCAGCATTGCTGAGTGAGTTCTAGTTTTATAAGTATCAAAATACTTTATCCGTTTCATACGTAAAAATACTCTTTTCCATAAAACACTTCCTTTACTATCACACATGTTCATTCGTTATCATACGTGTTCGTTCGTTTCATACTTTATCCTTATCTTTCATTAACGTTCGTCTTGTACTTTATCACTATCTGTCGTTAACATTCATTTCGTACTTTATCACTTCGCTCGTTTCATACTTTGTCATCTCGCTCGTTTCGTACTAATTCTAGATCCTATCAGGCTTTCCCCCATCACAATCCGAAACCGCCATTCCGAGCACGAAGCTTCTTTACTAATTGGCACGAATCCCGTGGCCCGAAGCCACCATTCTAGGCATAAATCCCCGTTACTAACTGGCATAAAGCCATCTCATATCTTGGCACAAAGCCCAGGGTCGAATGACAAGGATCATGTTTCATACTATGGGGTTCAGTCACCTAGACTGATGTAACGCCGGGAAAAGTCGAAACGAGCCAATTAATAATAATGGGCTTAGCTGGATTATTTAAAGAAAATATGCGGGAAATGGAGTATGGACCGAGTAGACCTTGCGGGTTATGTGTTCGACGAGTTCAAGGTCCCGTGAATGCCCGGCATATATAAACGGACCAGCTTGAGCCACTCTTATTTGCAACTCAACACCAACTTCTAGAGAGAGTGTAGAGAGAGAATGTTGAGAGAAACTGGTGATTCAAGGCTCCGTTGATCAAGAGATTGAAGATCGATGTTCATGGACATCCAAACAAGAAGAAAACACCAAGAATCCAGGTATGAAACATAATTTAATCATTTCTTTGAGGGTAAACCCAAATTCTAGGGCTTGGGGCTTTGAAAGTGGCAAAGAATTGCCCAAAACTCACGTTTTTATGTAAGAAAACATGTAAGAAGCTTATATATATCTTATTAGGTGATAAACCAAGGTTTTGGGTGAAAAAGATTGAAGTTTTGGGTCAAAAATGGGTTGGTTCGTAATTTCAGCCCGTTCTGCGAAACTGGGTGTTCATCCAGCGAAATTATGTAGTCATGCAGCGAAACTATGAAGTCTTTCTGCGAAACTGTAGTTTCGCAGATAGTTTTGCAGACATGGTTTCCAACGAAAGTTGGGCGAAACTGGCAGCGAAGATGCCAGCAAAACTGCTGGCGAAACTAGCAGCGAAACTGCTGGCAAACTAGCAGCGAAACTGTTGGCGAAAGTAGCAGTGAAACTGCTGGCGAAACTAGCAGCGAAACTACTGATCATGCAGCGAAATTAGCAGCAAAATTGGGTAGAAATTAACTCCTTTTAGTGTTAACTTATCTGCAGGCTGTGTAGTGTAACCCTTGCTTAAAAAGCTTGATTAAGAAGCTGCTCATCGAGTCCAGGTGAGTTCTAGGTCCCCTATTTAAAGGTTTTAAACATGTTTGGGGGATGGAAACGCATACTAAATATACAATTCAAATGACCAAGATTTTAAGTGGTTTTAACAGGAAGATCAATTTTTCTATAACAAGATTTTACTAAGTCAGCACGGCCCCAGCTCGGGGCGTTGCCTCTTGGACCCCACTAGGGGTTGCTGCCCCTAGGACCCCGCTGTCAGGGGCTGCCGCCCCCGAACCCCCGTTGTCCCGCGAAGGGTCGGTAATGTTCTATGATGACTTGTACTTGCTGTGCATGTGCTTGTGTATGTGAATGAATGATGCATGATGTATGTTATGTATGATGATGTATTACAATGTTATGCTTATGTATGATATGTTTCCTTATGTTCGTTATTGCGTATTATGTTGTGACTTTACTTGCTGTGCATGTGCTTGTGTATGTGAATGAAAGATTTAACATAATGAAAGTGGAAGATAATGAATGAACGAATGAAAGTCTTGCAAGCAAGTGAAAGGAGGTTCACAACTCTTTGAGAGTTGTTAGCTCAACTATGTGTTTAGAGCATGCGATCTTGGCTAACCCTTAAGGGTTCACACACAGGGTGAGTTAGTCTATGTGACTACTCCATACGTACGATATGTGCGATATGTGTGATATGGGATCCTTGTCGCTTAACCCTAGATGATATGGATTTGTGCTCAAGAGGGGGGTTAAGCATACGACAGAATCTAGATAGGAGTGAAAGATAATAAACGTATGAAAAGTGCGATAAGTACGAAATGTGTGATATGTACGAAACGAACGATGAAGGAAGATAATAAATATCACCTTGTTGTACGTATGACGTGTGATCATGTGCGAAAGAGAGAAAATGTTTTAACAAATGAAAGGTAATATGATGTTTTTTTAAAACTAGAACTCACTCAGCACCGCTGACTTTTATGTGTTTCCAGCTGGCCGGTAAATGTTGCTGAGGATGGCACGGGGGCAGCTACTTCGATTATTTTGGATGGCATACATTTTATGTAAAATGACGCTTTTGTGATATAATGCAATGAATGATATTTTGTAAAGATGTTGTATTATTTTGCAAAAGCGGTTATTAATATATGAAACGATTTTAGTTAAATGATTCCGATGCAATGTTTTAAATAAGTGTACGATTTATGTGCGATGAATGACCAACTGTGAGGTTCCCGGGAACAGGGCCTTACAACTAATCCCCCTATGTGTGAACCCTCACGGGTTAAAATTGCACGTTATAAAACACACCGTTGAGCTAATAACTCTCAAAGAGTTGTAATCCTCCTTACTTTCTGCTTGCAAGCCTTTTCTTTCTTTCATTACGTTTCACTTTTCATCTTTTTATTTTTCACTTCATTACGTTATACTTTACGTTCATTCACACACTCATCATACTATGTAAAGTAATAACATAATACTTCACGTATATTATATTACAATATAAATACTTTTCGAAAACTAATAAAAGACAACAATTTATACACATATGCATCTCATACATTCATCATAACATCATGCATATACTATTCATAAACTCTCACTTATTCATACCTAAAATAGTCCAAAACAGCGCACAAGTCAAACTAGGGTCAAACCTTAAAATTCTGTTTTTCCTCAAAAATTCAGAAAAATTTTCTTAGTGTTGGGCGCATAGACACTATTTAGGCGCATTAGCCCTGTTTGGGCGTTTCTCAACTATGTAGGTGCATCAGCCTACACAACCACTTTAACACTTAGGCACATGAGCTTTTTTGGGCGCATGGGCACTATTCAGGTGATTCATCTTACACTTAGTCATTCCAGCCAAAAACTCAGGCGCATGAACTACTGTTTAGGCACATGAACTTACACTTAGAAATTCTAAGGCATATCTAGGCGCATGAGCTACTGTTTGGGCGCATGAATGCCTTCTTAAACTTTTAAGCCTAAAATTTCGGGAGCATGGGCTCTATTTAGGTGCATGACCATACTTAAAATTTTTCTAAGGCAAGAACTTAGGTGCATGGGCCCTGTTTGGGCGCATGAATACCCACTTATACATTTCTAGTGTATTTTTCAGTCCCAAATATGTTCTCAGTATATTCTAAGCTTAACATAACCATCATAAACATCATCCAGGTATAAACAACCATAAATCATCAACATATAAGCATAAAATATACTGGTGTACATACAATATAACTATAAAACCATTTTAATGCATTTTCAGCCCCAAATGAGTTAAAACGTGTAAAAATTCGGGGTCTAGAAACTCATCTTTTGTAGCTTCCAAGCATAACTCTCTCATAGTCACGAAATCTTGATGTTTCTAACACCTAAACACCAAGAACACATACCCGAATGCATATAGACACATAACAACGTGTACAATTCGGTTACATGGTCAAATCACATCAAAACCGAACCCAATTATGCTAAATTGGCTTACCTTGGCTGAATTTTTGCAGTTTTCTCTCTCTAGAACTCAAAATATGCTCTTCTTCTTCTTCTTCCTTTTTGTACCAAAAAGCAGGTTGATGTACACATATATGGGCGGCCATACTTTTTTAAATATTTTAATATTTGACTTTGTCCTTTTTACACTTAGCCCTCTTCACTTTGGCTGCTTTTCACTTAAAACAAAAGACGCATATGTTTTCTCTTGTTTCTTTTCTTTCTCTTTGAATTATAAAATTTCCGGGTGTTACAAGATGAAAGGAAAGAAGGAAGAAACTTAAGGCAAGATAAGAAAGATGGAGGAGAAGTTTGTCAAATAAAACCCAACCTCCAACACTTATAAACCAACTGCTGAGTTAAACCCCTCTTTTAATTAAAGTACAATCATAACAAGAAGAAACATAATAGAAACTACTGTGTAGGAACTTCAGACTCTTCAAAAGTAAGATCATGTCCATTTGTTAAAAAATCTACATCTAAAGTAGTTATGATTCACAATAAGAAATTTCCAAGAAAGAAGATTGATAATTCCACCCATATTGACCACAAGCTTAACAAAAACATCTACATCTAAAGTAGTTATGATTCACAACAAGAAATTCCAAGAAAGAAGATTGATAATTCCACCCATATTGACCACAAGCTAAACAAAAACATAAGTGGTACTGAGGAAAATCAATAGATGAAATATTTAAAGAAGAAAGTGATACTTGAAGATTTCATTGATCATGAGCAAATTAAGAGTGTGAAGAAGGTGGAGATGAAGAATGAGTTACAAGAACTCAAGCTGGAGATCAAGACAGCTAGGCAGCAGATGAAGATCATATCCCTCGTATGTTAGGAGAACAATCAAATTACAAAAGACTGTCCATTCAATCCCTTAGCTCACTTCCGGAATAATCTCATATCTCAGAACGATCTACAGCTACTGGCAAGCCAGTGAAAGGAAGAAATAGTACTAACAAGGCTGTTCGAAAGACAAACAAGTCTAGTGCCAAGTTCAAGAACAATTCGACACTTGTGAAGAGTCTACCAAAGAAATCAGAAGCTGCAAACTTAGAGAATAAGACTTTTAAGAAATCTTCACCATCTCAAAAGACTTCTAAAAGTCATCAAAGTATAAAATATGTTAAAGAGTCCACCAAGTTAAAAAGGGCGTACCCGGTGCATGAAGCTCCCGCTTTGCGCAGGGTCCGGGGAGGGGCCGGATCGCGAAGCGATCTGATGTACGCAACCTTTCCTTGCACAATTTTGTGCAAGAGGCTGTTTCCACGGCTAGAACCCATGACCTCAAGGTCACAAAGCAGCAACTTTACCAGTTGCTCCAAGGTCCGCCCTCTTTAAAGGGCGTACCTGGTGCTGCAAAGAGCTCCCGCGTTTTCGTAGGGTCCAGGGAGGGTCCACCAAGTTAAAAGTAAACAAGAAAAGCTGGAAACCAAAGACATCTGCTGAACTTGACAAAACCTTGGATGACCTAAAACATGAAACAAACTTTCAGCATTAAAAACCAATGAAGTTTTGCTAAAATCAAGAAGAACCAATACTAGATAGGCTTGGGTCACCATTCATCACTAACCAACGCATACATGTGAAGGAACATCCGCAGACCAAAGATAACTTGTGGATTGTAGATAGTTGATGCTTTCGGCACATGACAAGTAACAGATCATGCTTACTGAATCTTGAACCATTTGATGGTGAGTCTGTTGCCTTTGGAAGTGAGACAAGAGGAGAATACATTACTAGTGGAGGGACAGTAGGAAATGGTAAGATATGTTTTGACAAGGTGAATTATGTGAAAGAGGTAAAACAATAATTTACTAAGTGTATCTCAGTTATTTGATCCAAAACATAACACTCTTTTCACAAAGCATGAATGTATTGTTTTATATCTTGGCTTTGTTACACCAAATGATAAAATACTTTTAAGAGCTCCTAGGAGAAACAATATGTACATGCTCAATATGCAGAATGCATCACCTTAGGAAATGTATCATGTTTCATTTCCAAAGACTAACACATGTAAATATCATAAACGTGAATAAACTAGTTTGAAATGGGTTAGTCACTTGACTTCTAAACAAAGAGTTTATATGTGTGATTACTACATTGCTTATCAAAAAGGAAAGCAACATTGAACTTCTTATAAGTCCAAAAAGTTAGATTCTATCACAACTCATTTACATAAACTGCACATGGATTTGTTTGGTCCAATAGGTGTAAAGAGTTTGGGAAGAAAATCATATTGCTTGGTAATAACTGATGATTTTACAAGATTTACTTGGGTTTTCTTTTTAGAAACTAAAGATGAAACTTCTGAAATTATAAAATCATTTTTTATTACAATTGAGAATCAAATTGATCAAAAGGTTGAAATTATCAGGTGTGATCAAGGAACATAATTTAAAAACCAGACTTTTGATTCTTTATGTGAATCTAAAGATATTGCAAGACAATATAGTGCTCCTAGAAACTCCTTAGAAAAATGGAGTTGCTAAGAGAAGAAATAGAACACTTCTTGAGGCTACAAGGATCATTTGTCTGCTTTAATATTTCCTGTAGCATTCTAGGCTGAAGCAGCCGGCACTGCATGCTATATTTTGAACATGGTGTTAATAGTTAAGACATATGGGAAAACCTGTTATGAGTTATGGCATAAGAGAAGACTATTAATAGGGTTCTTAAAATCTTTTGGGTGTCCATGCACCTTACTAAATACCAAAGATCACATATCTAAATTTGCTAAGAAATCAGTAGATGTGTTCTTTGTAGGATATTCATCACAAGATAAAGTTTAGGGACTATACAACAAAATTGATCACACTATTGAGAAATCTGAAATTGTCATATTTAATGAAAATTTCTCAAATAGTATTGGAAACACCCATAGTTGTATGTTTGATCTGAATGGATTGACAAATGATTTTAACCATTTGCTTGAGAATGATTCAAGTGACTCATTTAATAGATATACGAGACACACAAGTCATAAGTACTAAACACTAGAGGGTTGATCTACCTTATGATCTCAATCTTAACAGATCAAGTACTGATCTAATCCAATCATGTTCAGTAGAAGCAGATGCTAGTACCACAAATGATATAGACCAACCATCACTTGCTCATGATGACTCAACAGATGAGTGGTCTCATGACCATTATGGTACTAGAAAATCTCTTGAAAAAGGTCCAAGTGTGGCTAGTGCTGAAGAAAGAGTAAATTCGACAGCTGATCCAGTCATTCAAAATGATATAATTACTAAATTCGATAGCTGATCTAGTCATTCAAAAAGAGCCAAACTTCCCCAATATGGATCTTTGTCAACAAGTCCAAGTGATCCCAAGATTAAGAATTCATAAAAAGCACCCGGTTGAGATTGTTATTAGAAGTGTCAATATTGGTGTCAAGACAAGAAGCAAGACACAAGAGGCAAACATCCTTTCTTAATAGGAATAAAGGAAAATGGATGAAGCTTTAAGCGACAATAGCTGGGTAAAGCTATGCAAGAGTAGCTTCTTCAATTTAAAAGACAAAAACTTTGAAAACTGTGTGCACTTTCTAAAGGAAAGACTGCTATAGGAATAAGATCGGTGTTTAGAAACAAGAAGGATGATAGAGATAATGTTATCAAGAACAAAGCAAGACTTGTGGTACAAGGGTACTGTTAGGACCGTGTATGGATGCAGTACTAACTGATTATATGTGTATACCAACTCAAATAGTGCGGAATCCTATTTGATTGGCGATCCAATCAGTGAGAACGTTACTATGATTGATACTAGAGTTGATTAAATGCTAAGAATTGAGTAGGGATCGATCAAGAACGAACTATGAAGTTGGAACAGGTTTTCTGAAGTCTCCGGACGGCTAGGATACGAAAGTATTCAAAGTGTTCCGTTTTTCCACGATTTAAGTGGTATTTATAGGTTAGTGTTTCTTATTCGGGTGACTGAACCACAAGTATGGTTCAGTCGTGCGATTGAGCCATGCGGTTGATCCATTCGCACGACTGAGTGTTCAGTCGTGCGACTGAACCAGTCTCATGTTACAATCATGCGACTGATCCAGTCTCCTGGTTTAGTCGTGCGACTGAGTCATTCTCATGAAGTTGTTCATGCGTATGGTCCATTAGCATGGGCCATTCGCATGAGAACTTCATATTACAAAGTTTGAATATATTTCTTAATCATTACATTACTAAGATTCATTCAAACAACCACAAACCTATATAGTCAGTCCAATAAGCGTTAAACTACAAATCGATGAAATAATAAACATTATAAGCACAACCACACATTTTATTTCATCAAAGTACCCATTCAATTACATATGTGTAAGACACTAAAGACATATTACATTAAGCTCAGAAACTAGGTACACATGTACCTACAAACTCCCCCTTGGACCTAGTTTCATCTATTGTCTTACATTCTTCATAACCTCCTCATATTTCTTGTACTTCTCCTCTCTTATAACTCCTGCATGTATTTCAAATGCAAAGCAGAGTCTGATCATGTTTTTGAATTGGAGGGCTTGTACAATATCTTACACGTCATATAGAACAGTGGCCATTTGTATAAGGTGTAAACATCATCAATTGACAAGTTAGTGAACCACATGGGGTCAAATATCCTTATAGTTTCCATGCTACCATTTCTATTCAACACTATGACCGCCTCACCTATTCTCCAATCATAGTACCACCACTTGAAGTGTGGAGTGAAGTCCTGAGGCATTTCCCGTAGAGGAATTCTAAACATCATGCGTGGAGGACTCCACTTCAGCACTACTTTTGGCTTTCCAGTAATGGCATCAACTTCAGATCTTCTGATATACCTCATTGGTTGTTGAGGATTGAAGTTGACCCACCTGGTATCGTACTCTCTCTTTAAAGCAGCTTGAAACCATCCTGACATCTTACGAGGGTCAGCATATAGCAACTTTAACTTAGCTAACTGGATAAGCTCAAATCGCAGAAGAGTCTTCAGATCGTGTGGAAATCTGAAGTACTCAATCCCTCTCTCTTTTAATAGAATAAACGTTAAGATCTTCAAAATAGGCCCACGTTATAATTTTGCCTGACACTTTGTGATGCTTCTTCACTTTATACAGTTTGGTTTAGACACTTGAATTTGGAGCACTGCGTTGGGCTCTAAGTTCTGCAAAACATGCTGCCCATTCAGCCTTTCTGATGTTGACATTTGCGTCTGAGGCTTGGGCTTTATCTTTGTCCTTCTCCGATTCCTGCTCCATTTTATCCAGAGTTTCGAATGTATCACTGACAAGGGTGTCTCCTAGATTGGGAACAACATTTCCTTCATTGTCAGTATACTCTGGATAATGTTGGGCCGTGACATCCTCAATTTCTATCTCGTCTATCTTATTTAGCTCATCGTCACTTTCCACATTTACTGTTGGAGCATCCTTCACGATCTCATCAGGATTCAGTCGAAACATTTCGGCCAATTTCTCATCAGTGAGATCATGAATTATTTCTCCTTCTTTAGGAGTATAACTCACAGATCTCTTGACTATCCCTTGCAGATCAAGAATCATTGTGAGTTGAGTCTTGATTTGTTGAAGGGGAGCAGCCTCATATTCATCTCTTTGATAATTTGGATTTGCTTGATTTAAAACATGTAACACATCAGCCATTAGTCAATAATCAAAACAGAAACACATTAAGAAATATAAACATTATGTACATTAGTTTGATACAATATTCAAATACACACGATTTTAAATTACATAAACAGCTATGCATACTTTTGTCTTGAATCATGTGTTCCTCTGCTGACGGGGCTGATGTAGAGGCACCTTTGTCTTGAGCTTTCTTGATCCTTCTTTCACTTGCTGATATGGCACCCGTAGCAGATGTATCTCCTTCTCCATCATCATCATCATCATCTGCATCAACATCTTCATCTCCCTCTGTATCGTCACCTTGATCATCACCATCATCATCATCATTATCATCATCATCACTATCATTATCATTATCATCACTATCATCATCATCACCCTCTTGGATCTTTAGAGGCTCATCCTTTGACCCCTTAAGTTTGAGCAGGATGGTCCTCTTGGCATCCTCCAACTTCTCAATCTTCTTAGAAGCTAACACGTTCTGCTCCTTGAGTTGGGTAATCTCTAGACTCTGAGCAGCCATTTACTGAGCCTGCTCCTAAATCTGCTGTGCTTGCTGAGAGATCTGCAGTGATTGTGCAGCAGTAAGCTCCACTAACTATCGAAGCTGCGTAGTCTTCTCGTCATCGGCGGCTAATAACTTCAGCACCATACGATTTAGTGCTGAAAGCTGTTCCTCTACCCCACATGGAGGTAGAGACGAGCCGGAAGGGAAAGATGGGTGAGATGATGGTCCTGCCTGGTGGCTAATGGTGGTGGTGGTGGTGACAGTGGTGAATATTGGTGGTGTTATATGTGTGGGTGGAGATGGGTGAGCTATAGTGGTGGTAGGTGGAGTGGTGGTAGATGGGATGTGGGTAAGTGGTGGAATGGGTGAGGTGGTAGGAGTGGGTGAGGTGGTAGGAGTGGTGGTGGTAGTTGGGGTAGTGGGTGAGTGAGTGGTGGTGGTAGACATGGTGGCAGTGGTGGTGGAGGTAGAAATCAACGTGAACCTCCATGTTTTCGGCTTCATTCCATGGGGCTGAGCCATCCTCTTCTTCCTCGAGCCCCTCGAGGAGGATGCTCGCCCTTGGATGCTGGGCTGGTCTGGGGTATAAGTAGGATCTGTAGTAGTCTCCCCAGACACAGCTTGGCGTCCTCCAACCGCCTCCATTCCATGTTCGATGGCAACCACCCTGCTCCCAACCCTTCTCGTTAACGGCTTATCATCACTCTCCTCCTCCTCCTCATCAAGTCTGAAATCCTGATGGAACCCAGCTATGTCAGCTTCTCCCTGAGTGGATGGTGGAGGTGAAACATCTGTGGTGGTGGCCCTAGATGGAGTGGGGCCCGTGTCTCCACCATTGCCACTATCATCATCATCCGAGTCATCAGATGGAAGAGCAATTGGCGATGTAATCAGCCTCGGCCAAGTTCCCGAAGAGTCTCTTCACAGGGGGTTTGACTTGCTTCCCCTGTAGACCTTCATGCGGCCCAAGGTCGTGTCATCCATCAACTCGAGTGTCACCGCGTCCTGGCTCTCCTTAGGCAGAGAGGGTAGCTTCTCATCAATAATCAGCTGAAGAAACCTAGGGTACATGCGAAAATCCTCTTTGCCTTTAGCTTCCAGATTCATAATAAGATATGAGAATATCATGTTTAAGAAGCTGAAGGGGTGGTTCAGAACCAGTGCCACGTAGGCATTCTGAATCTGGTCTAAAAGGTCATCAAAGCCACCCCTCCTTGAAGCTAAGCACTTGAGTATCACATGTGCTAGGTACTTGTACTTGGGACACAGGTTGCTCTTGTTCAGCACACCTGCATTTATATCCCTAGCGTACTTGTAAATCCAAGGATCTCAATTCAGGAATTATCAGTATTAAAATAAATCAAATCAATGATCGTGGAATTATCATTAATTGACATTTAATTGTTTTAATGATTATTGATGAACACAAACACAAAAACACAATAAATATGAACTCAGTAATTATTCAAAGTATTTCATTAATTATCAGTAATGATTACAAAAGAATAATTAAGAATGACTATGAACAATGATTTCTGTGAATCGAATAATGTTGTTGTTGATGTGACGGAGGTTAGGGTTGCACGATAATGTAACTCTTGACAGCCGTAATATTGCTTGATTGTGTTCCTCGAGATGTGAAACCTAGGACTCATATTTATTGACGGTTTGAGTCGGTTAAGGAAACACCGGATCTCTTGGGATTTGTTATTGATTGTGTTGACTTGTTTGACTTCTTGGTATTTGAAATCACATAAGTATTCTATTCTTCCGCAGGAGTCTTGTCGTCCGCAGGAGTTTTGTTCTTCCGTAGATGACTTGGTCTTCCGTAGAAGTAATGTTCTTCCGTAGGAACTCTGTCTTCCGTAGAAGTCTTCACTCCATACAATCCTTGATCATCCGCAGGACTTCACTTTTATGGTATTGTAAGAAACGTATCTACGGATTAACAATAATGTTCATCCGTAGATGTTTCTTACACTTGGTCAATTTCAGGAATCCTACCTAGTATATTGTTTTGCCTGTCAACAATCACAAAGCAACACACATGTATATGGGTTACCCTATAGATTCAAATGCACATATATATAGATATATTGATAGTTACAATTATTAATTACAAGACTTGATCCATGTTCTAAGCCTATACAAAATGATCTAGACCTATACAATCTAGATCCAACAGTACTTCGTCCTGAGGAAGCACCCTCGCACTGTCAGAGATGTAGCCTGGTTCGGTGATCAGCATCGTCACCCAGAGCGAGTACTCGACGTATGTCCTCAGTAGTAACCTCGATATCCTTAACAAAAGGCCTGCTGAACGATCAACCGATGCCCCCTCCCAGAAGGCCTGCTGAATAGACCTATAGGGAGTGCATGGAGTGGATGTAGCTCGATGGATCCAGGATCTCTGTAGGAATGCAATGATCCCAGCAAACTCGGCCCCGTTCCGAGTTGTTGCATCCAAATGAGCACAGATGTTGTGTTTGGGGTTGATGGACCACCGATCAGCCATAGATCTGTAATACAAGACATATAAACGTTAGATCACCACAAAACAAAAATCAGTTCAAATTAACCTGGTTGAACTCAGTCTGGTTCAATCATGCGATTGAACCATGCGACTGAGTTCAGTCAGTTGACCTATCATGCGACTGAATACAGTCGGGTGATTAAATCATGCGACTGAGTTCAATCGGATGACTAAGCCTGCGATTAGTTCAGTCGGCCGACTGAGCTCATTCGTATCAGTCATTCGGCTGATTGGCTCAAACGTCCAGCTTAGCCATGCGATTGTAGTTTATCTGGGTGTCCAGTCGCATGACCCACTGTTCGATCGACTAAAATTTGAATTTGGACCAATTCTTAAGACTAGACGTCGTGTTTTGGTTCATTTGACTCGCAATCAATAGACTAATAACCTAATAACTTTGATTTCAACATTTTACTTAGTTTAGTTAGGTTATTTGTCCTATTTCAATCTCGGGTCTATTTAGGGCCAAATTTCTTGATTTAGAAGTCACATCGATGGAATTTTTGCAAGACTACACCGCAATATACCTGTATAAACACTAACGAACGTCAGAAGATCAAAATAAGCAAGTAAATTTGGTCTGAAGAAATTTTTGCAGAGTAACGGTACATATGCGATTTTAGGGCGATTGAAGGTGATGAGTTTATGCGATCGGCTATGGCCGTATTTATACTGAATCTGATTTCAATCGGGCGAATGGACCCATTAGCTCTATTCATTCAGGCGATTGGACCTCAGTCGTGTGATTGGTTCAGTCGATCACATTCAGTCGGCCGACTGGGGTTCAGTCGGCCGACTGGGTTTCAGTCGGCCGACTGGGGTTCAGTCGGCCGACTGGGGTTCAGTCGGCCGACTGGGTTTCAGTCGTGCGACTGGGTTCCATTCGGGCGACTGGCTCAATCTTGTAAGACATTCGTGTGAATGGTTCATACTCATGCTCCATTCGGTTGTCTAAAGCATAAGCATGGTCCAATCGTACGATTGGTCCATACTCTTGGTCCAGTCGTGCGATTGGTTCATACTCATGATTTTGACTTTATAACCATTTGACATTTAACCCCATTTAACTTTTGATTAAACATTATGAGCATTCGGTCATCTCAGACATGATCCTTTTAACTTTGAAAACTTTTGATCACCTTAGTCGTGATCCTTTTAAAACAATTTGTCACCTCAGACATGACTCATTTTAGTGATTAACTCACAGATTGATTTCCATTACATAGTCCGACTTTTAAAACTAAATAACTAAGATTCAAACAAATTAAACAACTAGAATTAAGAAACAAAATGAAAACTTATTTTTGTATTTTTATGGGAGGTTGAAATCCTAGGTAACATTAAGTTACTTTAATCATAACTGGAGCGATTCATTATGGAATCATACAGGTTTATCAAATTATTTGGGACAATTTATCAAAGACTTTTGATTTGGATTCTTGTTTTCATCGAGAGTCATCAACAAGTTTAGGAAGTCATACTAGTTCTGTAAGATCCCACATTGATTTGGACTTTCAAGAATTGCAGCTCATGATGATTGTCAGTATACTTGTCGTCTTAAATCCATACACAGATTTTTGACACACGTTGGTAAATATTTAGGGTTTAATTATTTTAACAATCATTTGTGGATCCCACACTTATATGGTAATCAACATTCCTCAGGAGATTTTGAGTGGTGTACGGGTATTGTGACAAGAGGAAACTATTCTAAGAGCTTTCAAAGAGATGCAAAGCCTCATGTCAGTGCCATCACATAGCAGAGAGGCGCAAACAACAATGAATTCTAGAATATTTAGGTTATGCTTATCCTCAGGTCAGTGCCACCGTACAGTAGAGAGGCACACAACCTATCCTCTTGTTTGAGCAATTATATTCTTTTTGCACAGATCGCACTAACAACATATGTTATCAGCTAGATTGCTTTTTGCATTTTTCATGTGCTTTGCTTATTTTATGGTCAATCGCACACTTTTGTGGTGTTAATTTTGCTCGTCACCCCTTATTGGAACTTCGTTGATTATGTTAACCAGGGATAAGATGATAACCCACAGCTTGTTGAACAACTTAGCTTAAAATTAAAATCACCAACGAGATCTACTTATCTATTGTTTTAAATCTACCGACATATCATCTAATGATCTAGCAACCTCTAGGTCTACTTTCTCCGTGTTCCCTTAGTAGCAGCTAGTTTTACAATCATTTTTCCATTTATGTTGCTTTGACTACTCAGACTTATACTTTGAAGTTTACATCAATAATCAGTTAACTTATTTTAAAGTCCCAAACTCTTTATTCCTGTGTACTATCATTTTCCATAGTCATTGAATCAGTATCACAGATACGATCTCATTTCTAGAATCTCCTCCTCCCGTTTTTTTAAGTAAATAAATACTAAAAACTAAACTAATCTCACCCTAAAATTCTAAAACTGAAAATCTTTTTGTGTTTTTGAATTTTTAAGACAGGAAATTAAAATAAAAGAAAATAGAAGAAAGTAAAAGAAAAACTAAATAGGTGTCGGACTAAGCAATTTCATCTTCTGGAATCACTTCGCTTTTCTTTTTGACGTCGTTGACCTCTAGCAGATATAAAATCTTGGTTTATCAAAAGCTTTCATGTAGAGGTCAGCGCGTTGAAAATCCATATTAATTTTAAGAACATCGATTAAATTCTTTCAAAACAATCACGTATAAAGTGATATTTAATTCCGATGTGTTTGGTCTTAGGATGTTGGACCGGATTTTTAGTTACGACTATAGCAGCAGAATTATCAAACATAAATAGGAGTGTTAGACAATTTCAAACCATATTCCCGCATTTGCTGTTGAATCCTGATGATTTGTGAACAACAGCTTGCTGTAGCAACGTATTCAGCTTCACAAGTTGATAGAGCAACCGATGTCTGCTTCTTACACTGCCACGTGACTAATCTTCTCCCAAAGAATTAACATCCTGCTGAAGTGGACTTGTAGTTCATTTTGCAGCCACCATAATCCGAATCGCTATAGCTGTAAGCTCAAAGTCATCATCATGAGGATACCACAACCCAAGTGTTGGAGTACCCTTCAGATAACAAAATATCATTTTTACTCCGATGAGATGGTTGACTTTAGGTTTCTTCTGATATCTGGAGCGTATACATGTCGCGTACATGATATCAGGTCTTGAGGCAGTGAGGTACATGAGTTATCCGATCATTCCTCGGAACATAGTAGCATCCAGCAGATCACCATTTTCGTCTGGTGCGACGTCATGGTTAGTAGCAAGTGGAGTCCAAGCTGCGGAAGCATTCTCCATATCAAACCGCTTGAGAATATCACCTACATACTTGGTCTGATGCAGAAATATCCCCTGTGAAGTCTGATCTACCTGTAATCCGAGAAAGAACTTCATCTCACCCATGGCACTCATCTCAAATTCAGCTTTCATTACTATTTCAAATTCTTTACACAGGTCTTCCTTTTTGGAGCCGAAGATTATGTCATCAACGTATATATGAACCAGCAGTAAGTCACCATCCTATTCTTTGATGAATAGTGTATAGTCAATCACTCCTCTGCGAAAGCCATGTTTCACAAGATGAGTCGACAGTTTCTCATACCAAGCTCTTGGGGCTTGATGGAGCCCGTAGAGAGCCTTATCTAGTTTGTAAACGCTGTCCCGATGATACGGATCCTCAAATCCTTCAGGTTGACTAACGTACACCGTCTCTCGGATTTCACCATGAAGAAATGCACTCTTTACGTCCAATTGATAGACTTTGATCTTCATGTAAGATGCATAGGTTAGGAAGATACGGATTGCTTCCATTCTTGCCACCGGTGCAAATACTTCATTGTAATCAATTCCCTCGACTTGTCGAAATCCTTGAATTACGAGTCGAGACTTGTTTCTGATTATGACTCCTTGGTCATCTTTCTTGCATTTCAAGACCCATTTGGTTCCAATAACCTTAGCTCCTTTAGGTCTATCCACGAGAGTCCATACTCCTAACTTCTGGAACTGTAAAAGTTCTTCTTGCATGGCACTCACCCATGCCTCATCATTCAGGGCTTCACTGGCGTATTTTGCCTCAAACTGAGACACAAAACAATGATATGCTCCATCGTGAATATAGGTGATTTCTTATCTGAACTCCAGATCTGACATCCCCAATGACATTGTCTAGAGGATGATAGACATTTAGGCGTGATCCAGGAGTGGGGGGAACAACTACCTCAGAATCAAGATTATGAACGTTTGGTTCGGTATCTGAGGCAGTAGGAGTGTGAGGTTCCGAATACGCATAGGCATCAGTGTCAGATGCTTGTGGACTTGCTGGATTAGGAACCTATTCCTCCTGATTGTTCTAGTCATTCTCCACAACTTCATTGTCAGAGGAGGAATCACCTACCTCGAGTGCTCCCCTGACTGGTTAGACGATTCGCCTTATGAACCAGATGATGTGACGTCATGTGATGGTGTGTTTAAACATCAAACATCACCTTGGGTGCCAATTCATCATCAGAGGTGGAGAGATGGATGTTGAAGGACTTGAAGAATCCATCATAATTTAAAAAGAAGGCGGGTCCTTTTCCAGCAGGTGGGGTGGTGTATCTCTAAACGTCCAAGTTGCACCACACTTATACTTGACCTGTTGAGTTGCTGTAAACTCTCTTATTCGGTATGTTGTACCATAGAAAGATTCCCTCATCGGCCTTCTCGCTGAACTTTCCTTCCTGATTTTTCTTCAGTAGGGTGCACGGTGCACCAAACGGTTCGAGATACTCTAAATTTGGTTTACGTCAATGAAGTAACTCGAAACACGTCTTGCCATGACGTTTAGCTACCAGAAGTTGATTTAACGTGTAACATGCATTGGCAACTGCCTTATTCTAGAATTGGATAAGCAGCTTCGAGTCTGCTAGCATTGTTCGTGCTGTCTCTATTAAGCTGCGATTCTTTCTCTCAGCAACACCATTCATCTGAGGAGTGTAGGCGGAAGTGAACTGGTGCATAATTCCCTTTTCTTTACCGAAAGCCTCCATCCATTGATTCTTGAACTCGGTTCTGTTGTCTGAGCGGACTTGTCATACCTTCAGCTTGTAGAGAGACTCCAGTGTAGTTACTAACTCTTTGAGATTTCAGAAACATCACCCAAGAGAATCTTGAGTAGTCATCTGTAACTACATAGCAGTACAGGTCGCCTGCGATGCTTTTTGTACTGATTGGACCAAACAGATCCATGTGAAGAAGTTCAAGAGGAAGTTTGATGGAATGAACTTTCTTTTCCTTATGAGACTTTTTCGTTTGTTTGCATTTCTTGCACGCCACATAGAAATCTGGAATTTGGAAGTTTTTGACGTTAAATCCTCTCACTAGATCATTCTGGATCAAGTGATTCATCTTCCGTGGATTAAAGTGTCCCATTCTCCGATATCAGGAGATGGAGTCCTTCTCAGTAGCCTTTGACAAGAAGCACTGAACGTGATGATCTGTTGTGGGGCCTTTGATAGATCCAGGACATAAAGATCATTATATCTTGAGGCAGACATTAAGACTTGGTTCTCCGGGATCACATAGTCCTTTTTGAGGACATAGCACTTCTTGTTATCAAATACTACTTGAAACTCTTTATCACAAATTTAGGATACAGAAAGTAAGTTATTTTGAAGTTGTTGAACGTAGTTTACCTTGTCAAACTTTACCTTCAGATTTCCCACTTCCCCTTGAGCTATGATATATCCTCCTTTGTTTCTATTAAATGAAACATGGCCTCCTTTTATTTGTTTGACGTTTGATAGGAGTGCCCTGTTCCCAGTCATGTGCTTGGATGCTCCGCTATCGACAATCCATGTGTTGGTTTCAGCAATATAGCGAACACCCTCCACATTCAAATTAGAACATTAGTTCAGGTTAGATACCCAAGCCTTTACTGGCTTGGGTAACCTAGAGGCATCACACATCATAAATTCCACCCATTGACCTTTTGTGGATGAGGGAAGATCTATGGTCTTCTTGTTCTCATTATCAGATTCATGGACAGATTTCTCTTTCCATAAGCCAGTCTTATGTAAGGCCTATTTGTGGTAAACAGACGACTGGTTGATAGGTTGAACATTAGGTTCACTGACTCTTTTTGGTGGAGTCATAGATCTTATTTTAGAAGAGCTTACTTTAGTGTCATAAAGTTCTACCTTCTTCTTTGGCGTCTGATAATAAGAACAATAAGACGCAATATGTCCATACTTTTCACAGCTGTAACATGATCTGCTTTCAACTTGACGATCTAAATGTTTCTGTAGAGAAGTGTGGGACATCCATGTGATATTGTTATGTTTGGGTTTTGACATTTCTTGCTTAGATGTTTTATCTGATTTAACATAATTAATTGTTTGAACATTTGTAACATCTTTTACCTTTTGTTTCTCTGGACTTAGACATGAAGCACGAGAGTGGTTAACTTGTTTGGTCTTTTTGGGTTCAGAATTAGACTTGGTTGACCCAGACTTAACCTTAACCTTTTCAAATTGTTTGTCCAGATTGACACAGGGCATTTTACCTTGTGATTTTGAAGTGGCCTCCTTTAGTTTAGTGCCAGATTCAATAGGTTTACATGTGGAATCTGGGTCACTTACTAGAGGAGTGGACACCACATGATCCTTGATTGGGTTATTATTTATTGGTTTACTTTTTGCATTCATTAAGGTCTCATGTGGTGGTGGAACCACTTTATATCCCAAACCCTCCCCATTGCTACGTTCTCTCACTAAGTGTTGGACAGTGTGAGAGGAACTTGTCCAACTGTGCAGTTTTTGTTTTAGTGAATTTACTTCTACTTCTAAGGCTGCCTTCTGTTCTTAGTGTCTTATAGGGAGTTTAGATAGTACCTAATTTCATTAGCTTGGTTAAAGGCTACTACTTCTGTTTCCCTAAGCTGTTTGTTCAAAAGGTCTATCTTTTCTTTGTAATTGTGCTCATTTTGTTTTAGACCTCTATTGGTTTCTGTGCACAGTTGTAAATCCTTTACTAAGCTATCATTATGATCTAATAACCTAGCAAACTTCAAATCAATGCTTTTCCTAATTTTATTACAATCAGAACACGCATGATTATCAAAAAGTTGGTCAGTAGTACTTACCTGAGGAGGTTCTGACGAATCAGCCATCAAAGCAGAGTCGAGTGTTTCTGGTTCTGGTGATTCTGACATTGTTGTAGTTTTCCCGTCTCCAGGCATGTAATTGACCACAGTTGCAGTCTCTTCAGTGTTTGACATCGCGAGTTCCACTGCAATATCTCCTTTACTAGCTGAGTCATCATCTAAATCCTCAACACTAGAAATGTTGGATTCTCCCAGAGAGACAAACCGAAAGCTCCAATCTTATCCTTCGTCATCATGAGCGGTCAAGGATTTAGGATCCTTGCTTGATGAAGTAGGACTAACTGTGGGTTTATCCTGATGATTGAAGGATGAGAAAGGATTCCCATTTCCTGTCTTTTTAGGCTTCACACACTCACGTTTGAAGTGCCCCTTTTCCCTATAATTGAAGCATGTAACCTTGGATTTGTCAAAACCAAAGGTAGTGTCCTTAGTTGCAACCAAGTTTTGTCCGGTCTTCTTGACAAACTTCTTAGCTCTCCGGACATCACTTGCTAAGGCCCACATTATATCCATCCTTTCCAGCTCAGTCTCGTCTACCTGTTCATAGTCCTCATCTGCCAGATGGCAGTTCCCTATTTTCCCAGTAACTAGCCCATCATAGGAGTGGACTAGTGCTGCTAGGAGGTCCATGTGCTCTTTAGCTACCTCAATAGTCAACTTCCCAAGATTCTCGGTCTTTGATGTTCATGCATTTGCTTCAAGTGCGACATATTGGGTACCAGATGACCCTGACGTGTCAGATCCTGAAGAAGAGGCTTGAGATGGACTAGCTGAAATCGACACAAAGGTTGTTTGTAGTGGAGCTCCAGATGTTTTGGCTTGAGGAGTTGAGTTGTACAAGGCTGGATTTTGATCATAAGTAGACTTTTGTGCCCTATACTTCATTCTCAATTCCTCCTCTCTCAACTTCAGAATGAAGTCATTGATGTCTAACTTTGCGGGCATATCATTCTGTCTGAGGTTGGAGACAAAGGAAACCCACTTTTCAGGCAGTCCATCTGCAAAGTTTGAGACTTTGTCTTCCATAGAAGTGGTGACTCCATGAGTGTGCAGCTCACTCATCAAGTGATAGAATCGATCAATTACATCGTCCAAGCTCTCCTTTCCCATTGACGAGAAGTTGTCAAACTCCTTCTTCAACGCTTTAGCCTTTAGAGCTTTTAACGATGCATTACCGTCATACCTCTTTTCCAATGCATCCCATAGCTTCTTTGCTTGCTTGTTCTCAGCAAATTGATGGAAAATGTCCTTCGGAATTGACTGAGTGAGCAATGCATAGACTTTCTTCTCAGCATTGTACTTAACCTTTTGTCCATCAGTCATGCCCCCTACTGTAAGTTTGACACCGTCTGCACCTACAGGCATACTATACCCCGTCTCTATTGACTCCCACAGATTGGGATCTACACCATTCAAGTAAATCTCAAATCTTTGCTTCCACTATGGATAATCATCTAACGTGATTATCTTAGGTGGTTTATTGTGATTCCCCACTTCATTTTCCAGAAGCAACAGATTTTGGATCCTTGAGTCTCTACCTGCGGTGAACGCTGAATACTGGTCCTCCATTGCTATTAACTTTAGACTTTGAAACAAACTTTTGTACTTGTGCGAATGAAGGTGCGCGATTGGGCTATTCGGGCGATTGAACAATGCGGATGTCTCAACCGTGCGAATGAACCAATGCGGATGAATCAATCGGGCGAATGGACAAGTGCGGTTGAACAATGCGAATAGACTGCTCAGTCGTACGAATGAAGGTACGAATGAGTCCAATCGTGCATATGAGAGATGCGTATGAACTCAGTCGTGCAATTGAGTCAATCCGGCGACTGAAGCTGCTGGATTTTGAAAATTCGAAGGTTTAAGGTATTTTGGACACAAAACAATGAATTTTCACTAACCCTAATTGCCGTATGCAAGAAAAAATTAACTTTACGAACTGGAGACATCTAAAACACCGTTTGACATAAAAAGAATGCGTTTTAAGTGGAAAAACACAATTTTTATATCAAAAAGGATTGAATCACACGTCAATCAAGAGCCAGAGCTCTGATACCACTTGTTAGGACCGTGTACGGACGGAGTACTAACTGATTATGTGTGTATACCAACTCAAATAGTGCGGAATCCCATTTGATTGGCGATCCAATCAGTGAGAACGTTACTATGATAGATACTAGAGTTGATTAAACGTTAAGAATTGAGTAGGGATCGATAAAGAACGAACTATGAAGTTGGAACAGGTTTTCTGAAGTCTCTGCACGGCTAGGGTACGAAAGTATTCGAAGTGTTCCGTTTTTCCACGATTTAAGTGGTATTTATAGGTTAGTGTTTCTCATTCGGGCGACTGAACCACAAGTATGGTTCAGTCGTGCGATTGAGCCTTGTGGTTGATCCATTCGCACGACTGAGTGTTCAATCGTGCGACTAAACCAGTCTCATGTTACAATCATGCGACTGATCCAGTCTCCAGGTTCAGTCGTGCGACTAAGTCATTCGCATGAAGTTGTTCATGCGTATGGTCCATTAGCATGGGCCATTCGCATGAGAACTTCATATTACTAAGTTTGAATATATTTCTTAATCATTACATTACTAAGATTCATTCAAACAACCACAAACCTATATAGTCAGTCCAATAAGCATTAAACTACTAATCAATGAAATAATAAACATTATAAGCACAACCGCACATTTTATTTCATCAAAGTACCCATACAATTACATATGTGTAAGACACTAAAGACATATTACATTAAGCTCAGAAACTAGGTACACATGTATCTACAGGTACACATAAGAAGAAGGGACTGATTATGATGAAGTCTGTTCTCCTATGGCCATGCTTGAAGTAATCAGAAATTTTCTTGCTTTTCCTGCCTCTAAAGACTTCAAGGTGTTTCAGATGGATGTCAAGAGTGCATTTCTCTATATGGAGATAGATGAAGAAGTTTATGTTTGTCAACCACCTGGGATTGAAGATCCTAAGTACCCAGATTATGTTTGCAAACTTAATAAAGCACTTTAGGGCTTCATCGGCCTCCTAGGAAATGATATGAAACACTCTTCTTTTCTCCTAAGAAATGGATACACCAGAGGATCCATAGACAAAACTCTCTTCATCAAGAAAGTTGATTTGGATATCATTTCGGTACAAGTATATGTGGATGACATTATATTTGGTTCGAAAAATGGATTTTTTGGTTAGACTTTAACAATCTCATGAAATCCTTATAAATCAATGGGAGAACTCACTTTTTTTTCTTGAGACTACAAGTGAAAGAAACACATGATGGAATCTTTATAAATCAATCTAAGTATTTTCAAGACATCTAAGTGAGATTCCCAGCTACTTATGCAAAAGCTGCTAAAACCCTTATGTCCAAAACATGTTCCTTAACTCCTGATCTTGAGGGAGAAGCAGTTGATTAGTAGCAATATAGAGCCATCATAAGATCTCTCATGTACTTAACAGCAAGCAAACCATATATATTGTTTGCCACATGTCTATGCTCAAGATTCCAAGCTGCTCCAAAAGCGTCACACATGATGGCTGCCATAAGAATTTTGAAGTATCTTAAAAGGGAACCTAACTTGGGATCATGGTACCCTAAGAATGCTGACTTCGGTCTCTATGGGTATACAGATAGTGACCATGGAGGATGCAATATCAACAAGATGATTGGTTTCATGGCAATGCAAAAAGCATACATATGCGTCTACATCAACTGTTGAAGTAGAGTACATTGCTGCCTCTAGTTGTTGTACTCAGGTGATATGGATTCAAACATAAAGATTATTAGGTTACCTTTATGATTGCTTCAATTCATATTGACGACAACAATTCCATCTTAATCACCAATAATCCAGTTCAGCATTCAAATACAAAACACATTGATATTAGGTATCATTTCATTAAAGATTGTCTATAAAAGAAAATCATAAATTTCTTTAAGCTTCATACAAATAAACAATGCATATGTTTTCATAAAGGCATTTGATAAAACAAGGTTTATATATCTTGTATCTTCTATTGGGATGTCAAATTTTGAATAATTAAATGAATTTGAAAGTGAGATCTGATAAAAATCATGAAAAGTTATTTTCTCAATCACAAAACTGGGTATCTGCCGATTTTCACAATTTGGTAGATAGAAAAGCTTTGGCACACATCTTTTAAAAGATCCTATACGACTCCCTTTTATCTACCAATATGTAGTGGTTCCATAGTATTGCTTGAGAAGACTGTTCCATCATCATAAGCCATAGGATTTACAGTTACAATGGTAAAAGTTTTAAAATAATACTATTTATATTATCCTTAAACTGTAAATGTGTACTTCTTCCCACCATTGCCATCTTCTATACTCATCCAAGAGTAAAAACCATAAAAAAACCCTATACTTCATCAAAATCCTTCCAAATGGCCGCTCTTAACCTAGAATTCTGACCAAATTACAATACAACCGTGTCACTTGAACTCATTGGAGACTCGGTCTATGATTCTGTTCTTAACCCTCTCTGTAAAATCAACTACGCTTTTGCCATTTCAATATCAAGCAATTTTAGGGTACATGTTTAGTTTAAAGAGAACTTGGAATCAAAGTCTTGACTGCAGTGGTGTAAGGAATGAAGATCACAATCTCTTGCATAACGATTCGCAAACACCTTAAATTCAATGACGAAAATGGTGTATCTTCCTTCTCCAAAGAAGTGGTGAGCGCCACTTTCAAGGAGATCAGAAATGAAGGACCACTTCCAACATCCACCTTCTCAAAATTAATGGCATATCCTAATTGGAGAATCATCCTTCATATCTTTTTTCGTTGCTTATTAAATAAGTCGGGTGGATGGGATCAAGTTTCATTGAATTTAGAAGGGGCTATCTATGGGCTTGTGAATCAATAGAGTTACAATATTTCAAACTTAATCCTTCAAAACCTTTCAAAAAATGTAACTGTTTTTGAAAAACTTAAGTTTTTAATGTACCCAAGGTTCATTCAACTGATTTTAAGTGAAGAACTGGGTAGCATACTTAAACTTAAGCTTGAGGTCACTGAGCCTCAGGGTGACAGTATGGCTACACCCTCCAGTAATAATCCCACACCCTCCATATAAAAGCATATAGTGTCATCAAAGAAACGAACCCCCTGCATCGTCTACTGAGAAGATGTTGGCCCTAAAATCACCCGCACCAAAGAAGGCAAGGCTAGAAACTTGGGTCCTAACTAAGCCAAATATGTCAGCCACACCTAAACAAGGCTCAAAGAAAAAGGTTTCTCTTCCTTCTTCTGGGTAGACCCACACCACCCCCTCTAGTCCTCAATTAGGGTCCTAGCATTCTATTGAGAAACCAATAAGGGATATCCCTACAATTAAGACAACTTCTAAGGAACAAGTCTCATTAGTATTTTGGCACTCATCCCGGGCCATTAGACTTAGCTCCTCATACTCCCATTCATATGTATATAACTCAGTATGAAGATGTTCAAGCTACTATTTAATATGACCCACTGTCTTCACCATCCTATACATTACAGATTGATATGTATGCTCAAACTATGACCCACATCCTCATCATGAAGAGATTGACCCTTGGGATAAAAGGGCCAATGTAGAAGAGCCACAGTTTTTGAATTTCAAAACTATCTACTGAAGGCGTTAGTATATAGGGTCGTTGAGGTTGAGGCTAAACTTAGGGTTTTCCAAGACCACACTACAAGAGTTACTTAACTAGAGCATCAACTTACAACTCTTTAGCAGCCACTAGTCATGGCAATGGACCTTGAACTTAAGGTTGAATCCCTGCATAAAATAATTGTGCTTCAACAATCCATCATCTTGAGCCTCCAAGTCTCATCATCACCAGAAGAACATTGGATGTGCCTCTCTTTACCTACTTAGTGTCATCTGAAATCTCAGATAATGCTAACAAAAAGGTGGGAAGATAAGTCCAAAGAAGCTAAAGACATTCTTAAGGGAATGGCTGATCAAGTTATTTATTGTTCACATCCAATCTTATTCTCTTCAACATGGATAGAAGACTATAAGCCTCTATCTGAACTGAAGTCAAACTGAATGAGCTTCTAGATAGGTATGGCTATGATAGCTTTGAAGAAAAGGAAATGGAAGCAAGAAGGATGAGGAGGAGGATGAACCAAAATTTTCAACTTGGGAAGAGAAGAATGGCTGCAATGAGAAGGTCTAACACTTTTTCCTTGCTCTCTCTTAAAAGAAAAAGATCTGATGAAAAATCATCAAAGATAGAGCTTTTGCTAATACTTGAATCCTCTACCAAGGCATCTACTAAAAAAGAAGCACCACTACTAAAGTGCTTTCGGAAGCTGTAGAAGAACTGAACAAATCAGGTGCTAATGCAACTACTAAAATAGCTAGACAAGAGGCTTCTTTGGTAGATAACCTAAAAAGAATGGTAGTTTATATAAGAGGAAAACATACGCTGGAAGATGACATGGAAAGATATGAGGTGCCTCTTGAAGTTGAACCAACCTAACTTCATAAAGAACACAAGAACACACCTAAGTCTGAACTTAAGAAATCAGTTGAAACAAATACCTTAGTTACATTTGAGGTGAATGTGAAAACAAATGGGCCAGAAGAGCCAAGGATGTTAAGATAGTTCAGACAACCGCCGATGATCCCAAGTCAGTTGGTGAGGCATCTGGTGTACATATTGGACGTTCAGCAGTCAGACCGACTTCAATCTCTACCTTAGAGAAAGGCAAGAGACCTGTGATGCTAAATAAGAGATTGAATATGAGTCATAGAAAAGAAGGGCCAAATTCCTAATAACTAAGTGGATGGAGTTGTATCCATAAAAGGTTGACAATGAACTTATAGAACTATATGGTGGTGGAGCTAAAGAATCTTATGTTAAAAAGAGCATTGTTGCATTAAGTAAAATGCAAAAGATTCCTAGATACAAGAAAAAGAATTAACCCTATTAGAGAATCTAGCAAGACAAAACAAATAGCTGTATCTAAACCAAAAGTCAAGGTTGTCAAGAAAGTTTCAACAAAGTCGTCTAGGCTAACTACTGAAAGCAATTCTCAAAGAACAACCACTCATCATGCCCTAGTGTCCAAAACTACCTAACCTACTCCTATGGCCTCTTCTCAGAAGAAGAAAGAAAAGGATCAAGAAAGATGTCTAATAGAAGCTCAACTTGAGTTGAAAGGATTCAAGTTTGATGAGGTCATGGAATGGAGCCTTGCTAAGATGAAATCAAAACTGATAGATGCAAGTCATGCTTAAATGGAGAAATCAGTAGAGTTAGCTAAAAGGAAGAGAATTCAATCAGAGAGAAAACATGTAGAAAAAGTCAGACAGTTGAGTAAAGTTAAGCAACAGATGAAGATCTCTTAAAGTTCTATGGTTTCTCTAGTAAACAAGTACTACCAACGAGTATGCCTCCTCTTGATATGAACATGAAAGAAATAAAATTGAAGGTTGCAGCTAGAGAGCTACCAACGTATGAAGTAGCCAGAGAGCAATGGGAAAGACAACAACCAAGGAACAAGAAAACTATCCTAAGCTCTTCCTATTTGTTGAATGAGTCTCCAACATCTCCTTATTCTAACTCCAGTGTTGCTGATGATAATCAACCAATCTCATCAGCCATTGCCTAAAGAAGATTATGCTAAAAAAAGTGGGGAAGACAAGGGTGATTACCTGGGAGGTGGAAGAGAAAATAATCATAAGAACCAAAGCTTTGGGTGCTGGGTATGTATCCTAGATGAAGAAATTTGCAGTCAAGAAGGCAAATGGTGAGATCACTATGAACATGAGAAGAACTACTTGATCTACCCCTTTATATCTTATAGTAAATTGCTAAGTGCCTCAACATATATGGATGTAAAAATGCCAAATCCAAGATGATACTTCAAAAGGTATTGTCCTTATTCAAGGCTGAGTCTGGTAAGGAAATCCCTAGAGCTCCACTACCAGCATATGATCCAATAGTTAAGTATGAATAGGATCAAAAGAAAGACACATACTTCATCACTAGATTAGCAACAGGAATTATAGCCTACTCAAATAATCAACTAGTTTGCTTCAATAGATTTAAGATAGCTGACCTAACCAAACTAAGGCAAATATAGTTAGGCAATGACTTTAACGCAAAGGAAGTAGAGAAGGTGCTGATAAGAATCTACAAGTCTCATATAGAAAAGTCAAGGCAAGCCTCAGAACAAATAAGAAAAATGAAAGAGTCTGAAGTTGCTGAAGTCACCCTATATGCCGATCCTACACCCAACACTCAACAACAGTTATTTCCTCCTACTATCCAAACTACTCAAACTTCTGAGTGGGTTTCTCCAACAGTCCTACAAGCTCCTGAAACAATTGAATCTCCAACACAAAGCCAGTCTGATGATTCCGTAAATGAAATGATCATCACCACTATTCCCAAAAGAGTAAGACAATGCTTGGATAACCCTGCGCAAAAAGAAGAACTCTCAAAATGTATGGAAAAGGAAGACTTAGAAGGTGATGATACAATCATTATCAAATGGGGATATGACCTAAAGGAACAGAGACTCTTCATTGAAAGAAAGAATAAGTCCAAGTCTTTCTTTTCGACTCAACCTTGAATACCTAAAGAAGATGTTCAATTTGATCTCAAGTGATCTTAGAATATGAAGGCATTCAAGATAAGTACAAATCCATGGCCTCCATTCTGGGAACAAAGTTGAAGCAAAATAAAGTGGACACAAAGAACAAGATGTTCAACATATGACTCCATTAAGCATTTATGACCCAATCACATATCGGAGCTCTAATTCCTCAACCAACTCCTTCTGTCCGACCTTTATTGGTGCCAGCAAAATTGAACTCAAGGAGTATAATATCTTTAGACTATCTTGGCACAAAACGAAGGACTTGGTCAATCTACCTCATGAAAACCCCTCAAGAGATAGAAGGGGATACATGTATGAACTATTTCTAATAAGGACGCTAGAAGGATGAAGATATAGTTTTGGAAATATCATCCTAGGGAAATTTTTTAATCTGTAAAAAGGATGAAGCTACAAAAACTGAAGGATCCAACACTGGCTCTTAACTAGCAAATTATACCAAGTGTTGATCCAGCCAATCAGTACATGCCAAGTGCTGAACCAGTGCCAATCAGTTGTGAGAGTGATGAAGTGTTGATTGACTGCATATAAGCACTCAAATGGATGCACTGCTGATCAATCATAACATTAAACCAGACATTCTGTAGAAGTAATCTGATGGTTGTTGTGTTCTACCTTATAGAGACAACATAGTACTGAAGCTGCAAACTTCTTTTGTGCTGAATGTCTGTTTGAGTTATACATACCTTTTGTAATCCAATAATAGATGAAAAGTTATTTTTTCTTAGTGTTTACCTTTCATAGTTGAAAATACCCTTCACTTGTATAGTTTAGGGTAAGGTTGTAAGCCCACTTGTTTATTTGCTGATTGTATCATTTGTACTCAAAAAATACTAATCATGTGTATACTTTGAAAGAAAACTTTGTGTTTATATCTATTCAAAGTATATGCGTGTTTGATAAGTAAAATAGTTAACTTAGATTTCACATTTGTTACTCATTGGTCTAACAAAAAAGTCTTGTTAAGTCATTAACCTGATTTAACATTATGATTGGTGGAAGTGGTTTATTGGTTTGCATAATTAGTAGTTGTTTACAATTAAAGCATCCCTTATACATATATAAAACATATGAGAGGGTTAGTTTACGATACCACAAAATTAAAAACAATTATATTATTCTATGCATAAGGTACAACTACTTTTGAGGGAAAAATAATACTTATTACATTATGTATAGATTGCCCTTTATAATTATTTACATAATAACCTACACTTACTAACAGTTACATAAAAGTAACGTTATCCTCCTATAAACAAAAAAAAAAACTGAATTTGTTTTACAATTTTAGCTATATCTTTTAATCTATATCGTTTAAAAACTTTTTAAATATAAAATTACATGCAGGTTATATTTTGGTGTAAACGTTTTGCTAAAGCAACATGTATTTTATAATGTACGATAAGTTAATACTTAAATATACAAGTGGTTATGCATAACCTATTTATTTGACGCTTTAAATTTCAGCTGGCTCAGATTGTTTCTAGCTTGTCACAAACAACCCATTATACCTTCCAATCTATCTATACAGTTCACATATACCTTATAGACCATATGTACAATCAAAATTTTAGTTGCTTCAAATGGTTTATAAACTTTAATTTGTTTACTATGTTATAGACCTGTAACAGGGTTATATAACAAAAAATCTTATATTAGCAAATCCGATTTAAAATTGTACAAAAATATATAGTTATACAAAGTTCATATAACCAAAAAACACTAGCATGGATCTTATTCTCCTAGATGAAATTGTACAAACAAAAGAAATGATATTTATAAAAATTACATATATATGTATCTGTGACGTCTATATGTAATGTTTTATTCAATCAAATGTTTACAACGTATGAAATTTTTCTACAAATATGTGTCTTTCTTAATTATTTATGAATACATGCTCATCCAAAAGAATTATATTAATTACTTAGGTCTCCCTAAGATATCGTGACATGTTGCTTTCAAAGTCTAATAATATGAACTTTTATAGTTGAATCATTCTTAAAGACATTAAGTTGGTTCAACCTAAAAACAATTTTATTCATCCATTCAATTTGTCTAAAGAAAATACAAAAAGTATAATAAATAGGTTAAATGATAATAAAATAGAGTACCATTATCTTGATTGATCAAAGTACTACTAAATTAACTGTTTTTGCTATTAACAAAACTTCATGAAATGTAAACAAAAGAGTAATATGGATGAGTATATAATTCTATTTATAAAAAATCTCATAAATATAATAATAAATGCACATATGAAGGACCGCATACATTTCTATAATGAAAACGATTATTTTGATTCTATTACTATTTTGTTTGACTTTTCAAAATTCAAAATCAAAAATCACTTTTAGGTAAAAAAATTAAAAAATATATGTAATAACGATTTGATAATACTACCGAATAGTGTAACACCCGTATTTTTTTAGCAAGAAATAAAAGAAAAAGGAAGAAAAGAAAAGAAAATAAAAGAAACTAAAAAGGAGGGACCAAAAGTGCCAAATGGGCAAAGTTATTATTTATTTTGTACAAAAGGAAGGCATGGTCGCCCATTACCTCCTGCACATTTCTTTGCATCGGTTTTTAGAGAGAGAAAGCAGCAGGAGCAGAAAATCATCGGGATTTTTGAAGAAGAACCTGAGAAATTCGAAGTTTTTGGGTAAGAAATCTCGAATTATGATATTTAGGATGATTCTAGAACCATTTATGAGCTTATAAATGTAACTAGTGTGTTCGGGTTGCACTGTGTGTGTGTTTTAGGTGTATAAACGACTGAGACGTTCAAGGAAAGGGCATCTAAAACCCGAAGGCAAATTAAGGTGAGTTCTAGACCCCTTTTTACTGATTTTTAAACGTTTTGGGGCTGGAAATGCATATATATGTTCTTTTTATAAAATTTATGCTGATACCCGTATGAACTGAATGTATGCATGTTTATGTTTATGCTAGATTTATGCCTAGAATCATGCGTATATGTTTAGAATTAGGCATTATGATGTTTGGGACTTGGATTATGGATTAGACTCATGAACAGGTTGCAAATATGTCTGAAAATGGGACTTAGAATAATTAATTACAGGTTGATGAGTCCACCAGTGCTCATACGACCAACAGTGTGGTCGTATGACCAGGAGATATATTTTTCTAAGTGCTAATGAGTCTAACAGGACTCATACGACCAACAGTGTGGTCGTATGACCAAGTAATTTGTCTAAGTGTTGAGCCCAATAGGACTCATACGACCAACAGTATGGTCGTATGACTAAGTAAATTTTCTAAGTATGATGAAGAGTCCAACAGGACTCATACGACCAACAGTAGTCGTATGATCAGAACATGTTTCTTAGGGAATGGTACGACCAATAGTGCTCATACGACCAGCAGTGTGGTCGTATGACCGGATGAAAATGTCTAAGTATAAGATGGAAAGTCCAGCAGTGCTCATACGGCTGACAGGGCTCATACGGCCAGAGGGCTTATACGCCCAACAGGGCTAAAACGCCCAGAATACTTAGAATTTTTCAGAAATTTCCTGCAATACCGAAGTTCGAGGTTTTGACCAGGGCTGACTAGGGTTAACAAATGATGATGTTTCATGCATGTAATGATGATTATGGTTAACCCTTATTGTTCCTGATGTTATTATCAGTGTATTATAGTTAACAATATTATTAAAATATTGTTAAATGTGGTATGATGCTACGTATGATGATGAATGTATGATGATGTACGTATGGTGATGAATGTATGATGTGTATGTATGATGAGTGTGTGTGTTCCTTGTAATTGTGTGCTTATCTTTCTGAAACTTTACGAATAACGAGAATGAACTAATGAAGTATTATGTATCGTAAAGTGAAAGATAATGAAAGAGGAACATGATGACGAATGCATGTATTAACGAACGAACGAAAAGAAGAATGATGATGAATACATGCATTAATGAACGAACGAATTATGTCTTGCAAGCATTGAATAACGCGATTGGTCCTTCTATGTGATTGACCATGGTCATGGTACCTCTACCGCTTACCTCTAGTACCGTGGCATACGATTTTCCGTCATATGTTGACTACGGCCCGGTAGCTAATAACGATCGGGGTGTAGCATATGGTATTGGTACAATTCACCTTTCAATGCGTGCAAGTAAGTATGGACGGGATTCTTGTCATTCGACCACAGTAATCATAGCCAAGTGCTATGAAGTGGGTAAAGCCTGACAGAATCCATACGAGAAGTTAAAGATAACGATGAATAACGAATGATGAAGATAATAACGAATATTATCTCTGTGTACGTATGATGTATGAACGCATGCACGAAAGGATACTTTTAAATAAGTAAAAGTATGTTTTATTACAAAACTAGAACTCACTCAGCAACGCTGACTTTTATGTATTTTCCAGTTGGCAGGTAGTGTTGCTGAGGATGGCACGAGGCGGCTACTCAGCTCTTTTGGGATGGCATTCTTTTGTTAATGTTTTTGTATTGTAATGCAAACAATTGATAATTTGTAACGGGCGTTGTATTACTTTGCAAAAGCATTTATAGTAAATTTAAAGTTTCCGCTGCATGGTTTTTATTAAATTGTATTAAATGTATGTTTTATGGGTAATGACGACCAACTGTGAGGTGCCCGGGAACGGGGCCTTACAAGTTGGTATCAGAGCCAAAGTTTAAGTGAAATGGGTAAATTTTTAAAACAAACCTAAAACTTAAACTGAGAATGGGACAGGGAGAATGAGAATGCCATCTGAGTAGCTGCGTGCCATCAGGTATTTTCTTGAAAGTTAACCAGTGTTACGTGCGCATGTTATGTGTTTATGTGTACTGTTAGACTTAAATACTAATGTAGTCAGGACAGGTAATGCTCGGGGTGTGAAGAGTAGAGTAAGTGGCTAATCACAACTGGCCACTGTAATTAGGGACTTACTATACTTGACATAAACTGAGCTATTTCCTTGAATGACCGTGTTGGTGTTTAAATCTTTCAGTGTGATAGAAGATGGTCGGTGGTAGATCATCTAAAGCCCCAATTGGTGGAGGCAGTGGCGGAAGTGGTGCGGAACCACGAGCCACAAGAGGTAGGCCTAGACAAGAGAAGAAGGTTCCCGAAGAACCTAATACTACTCCCTCGGGGGGAGTGGATGAGAGTGATAATGTGAGAGCCTCGGTGAAAGAGACGGTGATCGAGGAGGTGCACCAAGTCATGCAGACAATCTTACCGTCTGTAGTGACCGAAGTGATAAAGGCAGTACGTGAAGACGATAGACGAGGGAGGAATCGGTCCTCAGGTAGACAACAACAGGCGGAAGCAGAAACGGTACTATCTGATGATGAAGAGGAAGAGGAAGAAGAAAAGTTACGGGAGACCGCCCGGGGTTGTAACTACGGGGCATTCATGAGGTGCAAACCCCCAACTTTTGATGGGTCTGGTACTGCTACTGATGCTCACCAATGGGTGATGGAAATGGAAGCTGTCCTCGATATTAGTGATTGCCAGGAGGACAAGAAGGTGAAGTTTGCTACCCACTCTTTTACAGGGTCGGCTTTATGCTGGTGGAAAAATATAGTCCAAGCCGAGGGTAGCAGGGCTATAGGGAAGATGAAGTGGGCTGAGTTGAAAAGGCTGGTGATCGAGGAATTCAGTCCTCGTCGGGAAATGGATAGAATAGAGAGAGAGTTCCTGCAGTTGGAGGCGGGGACGATGACCCACCAACAATATACCACCAAGTTTAACGAATTGGCGTTGTTGGTGCCGGAGCAGGTGACGCCGGTGTCTCGAAAGATCAACCGGTATATTCAAGGACTGCCGGCTGAAATTCGTTGGCACTTGATTTCTGCCCGACCAAGCACTTTCAGGTCGGCAGTGGATTTGGCGGGAAGGTTATTCGATGAACGTGCTGCTTTGGTGAAGGCTGAGGGAAGCAAGAAAGGAAGTGGAGAGAAGAACTGGCAGGGGAAGAGATTTGGTCGGGGTGATACTTCGACAAACAACAAGAAAGCAAGGGTGGATGACCGCCGAGTGGTCGTGTCTGGAGTTGGGGTGAGGAAGTGTGGTAAGTGTGGAAAGGAGCACTCAGGGGAGTGCAAGTGGGGATCTAACATCTGCTTTAAGTGCGGGAAGACAGGGCACATATCAAAAGATTGCCAGATGGGCAAGTGCTTTAACTGTGGAGAAAGTGGCCATATGAGCAGGGACTGTAAGAAGCCGAGGGCTGAGGCTTCAGGGGTAAAGAAGACGGGAAGTGAAGGTCCGAGAGCAAACGCCAGGGCTTTCACCATGACGCAGGAAGAGGCTAGGACGGACCCCGATGTGGTGTCAGGTACGTTTCTAGTAAACCAAACTCTTGCTTCTGTGTTATTTGACTCTGGTGCTAGTAGGAGTTTCATTTCTGCTACTTTCTGTGCTAAATTGCCTGTTAGTAGCAAATGCATTAGTGAGCCTTTTTATGTGGAAACTGCTATTGGTAAGTCCACTAGAGTTACTGATGTGATAGAGGACTGTACCATGGAGTTAGAAGGTCATAGGTTTGCTGCTAGATTACATGTGATGCCCCTAGGAGGATTTGATGTAGTGTTAGGGATGGACTGGTTAGCAACCTACGAAGCGAATATCGTGTGCCGAAAGAAGATGATTAGACTGACGGCGACCGACGGAAGTCCGGTGACAATTTATGGCGATCGAGTTACGACGATTCCGAAGGTGATCTCGATGGCGGTGGCGGGAAAGTGTATGAGGCGCGGATGTAGCGCCTACTTATGTTATGTAAAGAATGTAGAGACGCCAACACCACAGCTATGCGATGTGCCAGTGGTGTGTGACTTTCCAGACGTGTTTCCCGAAGACCTATCGGGATTGCCACCTGACCGAGAGATCGAATTCCAGATCGACCTGATACCGGGTGCCCAACCTGTCGCAAAAGCACCGTATCGCTTGGCTTCGACGGAGATGAAAGAGTTGATGGAGCAGTTGCAGGAGCTGCTGGATAAGGGGTTTATCCGACCGAGTATCTCACCTTGGGGTGCTCCGGTTCTGTTCGTAAAGAAGAAGGATGGTAGTATGAGGATGTGCATCGACTACCGCGAGCTGAATAAGCTGACGGTGAAGAACAGATACCCCTTACCAAGGATCGATGACTTTTTGATCAACTTCAGGGTGCCAGTTGGTTTTCAAGGATAGATCTTCGATCGGGTTACCATCAACTAAAGGTGAAGGAACAAGATATCCCTAAAACAGCCTTTCGTACGCGCTATGGTCACTACGAGTTTCTTGTCATGTCTTTTGGGTTGACCAATGCGCCGGCTGCTTTTATGGATTTGATGAACCGAGTGTGCCGACTAATGTTAGATAAATCAGTAATTGTGTTCATCGATGATATCCTGATTTATTCGAGAAGCGAAGAAGAGCATGCCGGTCACATTCGGGAAGTATTGGAAACGTTGAGAAGGGAGAAATTGTACGCCAAGTTCTCCAAGTGCGCCTTTTGGTTACGCGAGGTGCAATTTCTGGGTCACGTAGTGAATGCAGAAGGAATAATGGTGGACCCAGCAAAGGTTGAGGCTGTGATGCAATGGAAATCACCAAAGACGCCATCCGAGATTCGTAGCTTCTTGGGATTGGCGGGCTATTATAGAAGATTTATTCAAGACTTTTCAAAGATCGCCTCACCTTTGACAAAATTGACTCGTAAGGACGTAAAATTCGTGTGGGGTCGAGAACAGGAGACGGCTTTTGAGGAGTTGAAGGCAAGACTAACACAAGCTCATGTCTTGACTTTGCCTGAGGGAAGTGAAGACTTAGTGGTTATTCGGATGCATCTTATTCTGGGCTAGGTTGTGTGTTGATGCAACGTGGAAAGGTGATAGCCTACGCATCTCGACAGCTGAAGACCCACGAAGTCAACTATCCCACACACGATCTAGAATTAGCCGCGGTGGTTTTTGCGTTGAAGATTTGGCGGCACTATCTATACGGGACGAAGTGCACAATCTTCACTGACCACAAAAGCTTGAAGTACTTCTTCGAGCAGAAGGATCTAAACATGAGGCAGAGGCGGTGGTTGGAACTGATAAAAGATTATGATTGTGAGATCCATTACCACTCGGGCAAGGCCAATGTGGTGGCTGATGCCCTTAGCCGAAAAGAAAGACCTGAGCCGATTCGGGTGAAGGCTTATCAGCTGATCATGACCCCCGATGTGATGACACAGGTTAAGGAGTTTCAAGACGAGGCTTTGAAAGAAGATCGTCTTAACTCCGAAAGGATGAGAGGCCTAGTGACGGAATTGGGTGAGAACACTCTTGGTGTTAAGACCCGATTTGGGCGAATGTGGATTCCTCGATACGGGGATCTACGTGGAAGAATCATGGATGAGGCCCATAAGACCCGATACTCCATTCACCCCGGTGCTACCAAAATGTACCACGATATGAAGAAGGATTACTGGTGGCCGGGTATGAAACGTGACGTAGTGGAGTACGTGAGTAAGTGCCTGACTTGTTTACAAGTGAAGGCGGAACACCAGAAACCTTACGGGAAGATCCAACCGTTGGATATACCTGAGTGGAAGTGGGAGCACATTACCATGGACTTTATCACGAAACTACCACGTACCCCGAAAGGGTATGATGCTATATGGGTGATAGTTGACCGCTTGACAAAGAGTGCCCACTTCCTACCGATCCGTGAAACGTACTCATCCGAAAGATTGGCGGATCTGTTCATCAAAGAAATTGTAGCTCGTCATGGTGTGCCGGTGTCTATTGTGTCTGATCGTGACACCCGGTTTACCTCCAAGTTTTGGAAGAGATTTCATGATGCGATGGGGACGAGACTACACATTAGTACAGCATATCACCCTCAGACGGACGGTCAGTCTGAGAGGACGATCCAAACACTCGAAGACATGCTTCGGGCATGCGTGATCGATTTTGGAGGAAGTTGGGATGATCACTTGCCGTTAGTAGAATTCTCGTACAACAATAGCTATCATGCCAGTATTGGCATGCCACCCTACGAGATGCTATACGGTAGGAGATGTAGGACGCCCGTATGTTGGGGAGACATTGGGCAGAAAGAGTTAGGAGGTGTTGAGGTGATTGAAGCAACGACTGAGAAATTAGAAAAGATCAAAGCCTTCATGAAGGCGGCGAAAGATAGGCAAAAGTCGTATGCTGACAAGAGGCGAAGACCGATAGAGTTCAAGGTTGGCGACCGAGTAATGTTGAAGGTCTCACCTTGGAAAGGTATTATCAGATTCAGGAAACGAGGTAAGCTAAGCCCGAGATACATAGGACCTTTCCGGATTATCGCACGAGTAGGAGAGGTGGCCTATCGACTTGAATTGCCAGATGAGTTAAGTGGAATTCATCCCACATTCCATGTATCCCATCTGAGGAAGTGCTTAGCTGATGAAGACATGGTTGTACCACTGGAGGATATTGAAGTAGACGAACGGCTCAATTACGTGGAGCAACCAGTGGCAATCATTGATCGTAAAGAAAAGAGGTTGAGGAATAAAGTGGTTCCTCTTGTGCGTGTACAGTGGAAGCACAGGAAGGGATCCGAGTCTACGTGGGAGACTGAAGAAGAGATGAGACAACACTACCCACATCTGTTTGAGGAATGACAGGTTTCGGGGACGAAACCTATATAAGGGGGGTGGACTTGTAACACCCGTATTTTTTTAGCAAGAAATAAAAGAAAAAGGAAGAAAAGAAAAGAAAATAAAAGAAACTAAAAAGGAGGGACCAAAAGTGCCAAATGGGCAAAGTTATTATTTATTTTGTACAAAAGGAAGGCATGGTCGCCCATTACCTCCTGCACATTTCTTTGCATCGGTTTTTAGAGAGAGAAAGCAGCAGGAGCAGAAAATCATCGGGATTTTTGAAGAAGAACCTGAGAAATTCGAAGTTTTTGGGTAAGAAATCTCGAATTATGATATTTAGGATGATTCTAGAACCATTTATGAGCTTATAAATGTAACTAGTGTGTTCGGGTTGCACTGTGTGTGTGTTTTAGGTGTATAAACGACTGAGACGTTCAAGGAAAGGGCATCTAAAACCCGAAGGCAAATTAAGGTGAGTTCTAGACCCCTTTTTACTGATTTTTAAACGTTTTGGGGCTGGAAATGCATATATATGTTTTTTTTATAAAATTTATGCTGATACCCGTATGAACTGAATGTATGCATGTTTATGTTTATGCTAGATTTATGCCTAGAATCATGTGTATATGTTTAGAATTAGGCATTATGATGTTTGGGACTTGGATTATGGATTAGACTCATGAACAGGTTGCAAATATGTCTGAAAATGGGACTTAGAATAATTAATTACAGGTTGATGAGTCCACCAGTGCTCATACGACCAACAGTGTGGTCGTATGACCAGGAGATATATTTTTCTAAGTGCTAATGAGTCTAACAGGACTCATACGACCAACAGTGTGGTCGTATGACCAAGTAATTTGTCTAAGTGTTGAGCCCAATAGGACTCATACGACCAACAGTATGGTCGTATGACTAAGTAAATTTTCTAAGTATGATGAAGAGTCCAACAGGACTCATACGACCAACAGTAGTCGTATGATCAGAACATGTTTCTTAGGGAATGGTACGACCAATAGTGCTCATACGACCAGCAGTGTGGTCGTATGACCGGATGAAAATGTCTAAGTATAAGATGGAAAGTCCAGCAGTGCTCATACGGCTGACAGGGCTCATACGGCCAGAGGGCTTATACGCCCAACAGGGCTAAAACGCCCAGAATACTTAGAATTTTTCAGAAATTTCCTGCAATACCGAAGTTCGAGGTTTTGACCAGGGCTGACTAGGGTTAACAAATGATGATGTTTCATGCATGTAATGATGATTATGGTTAACCCTTATTGTTTCTGATGTTATTATCAGTGTATTATAGTTAACAATATTATTAAAATATTGTTAAATGTGGTATGATGCTACGTATGATGATGAATGTATGATGATGTACGTATGGTGATGAATGTATGATGTGTATGTATGATGAGTGTGTGTGTTCCTTGTAATTGTGTGCTTATCTTTCTGAAACTTTACGAATAACGAGAATGAACTAATGAAGTATTATGTATCGTAAAGTGAAAGATAATGAAAGAGGAACATGATGACGAATGCATGTATTAACGAACGAACGAAAAGAAGAATGATGATGAATACATGCATTAATGAACGAACGAATTATGTCTTGCAAGCATTGAATAACGCGATTGGTCCTTCTATGTGATTGACCATGGTCATGGTACCTCTACCGCTTACCTCTAGTACCGTGGCATACGATTTTCCGTCATATGTTGACTACGGCCCGGTAGCTAATAACGATCGGGGTGTAGCATATGGTATTGGTACAATTCACCTTTCAATGCGTGCAAGTAAGTATGGACGGGATTCTTGTCATTCGACCACAGTAATCATAGCCAAGTGCTATGAAGTGGGTAAAGCCTGACAGAATCCATACGAGAAGTTAAAGATAACGATGAATAACGAATGATGAAGATAATAACGAATATTATCTCTGTGTACGTATGATGTATGAACGCATGCACGAAAGGATACTTTTAAATAAGTAAAAGTATGTTTTATTACAAAACTAGAACTCACTCAGCAACGCTGACTTTTATGTATTTTCCAGTTGGCAGGTAGTGTTGCTGAGGATGGCACGAGGCGGCTACTCAGCTCTTTTGGGATGGCATTCTTTTGTTAATGTTTTTGTATTGTAATGCAAACAATTGATAATTTGTAACGGGCGTTGTATTACTTTGCAAAAGCATTTATAGTAAATTTAAAGTTTCCGCTGCATGGTTTTTATTAAATTGTATTAAATGTATGTTTTATGGGTAATGACGACCAACTGTGAGGTGCCCGGGAACGGGGCCTTACAAATAGATTTGTTAAAATGATCAGAAGAAACTTTTGTAGCTCCAAACAGAAAGATATTCCATAATAAGTAGAGGAGCATTATTTATATAAAGAAAATTAGGTTTAAAAATGATAGATACTATCTAGATTTTGTAATTTTTATAAGTTTCAAAATTCCAAATTTCAACTAATTATCACCAAAATAGATCAAAACAAATAAATTCAATAAATTATGTAAGTATTCAACAGATTTTATATTTTTTTAAATTAACTTAGTTAAAAATATTTATTCAGCACCGGTGAAGGGGGTCAATACAACAGTTTCACTGTGTTAGAAGAGTTACAACACTTAGCAGATCAAATAGCGAACCGACTTAGATAAACAATGAATATAAGTAAAATAACATTAACAAGAACACTCAAATATGGTTTTCAAGAATGATGTATATTGGTCTTAAGTTCTTACGAGTGTTACAAAGCTTACATAAAGATACAAGTACTTGAGATATGTTATATTACATCCTACAGTCGACCATCCTTTGAAGGCTAGCTCGAAACACTAATCTAGACAACCAGATCAATGTAGAGTCAAAAGATAGATTGTCTTTTGACTAGTGACTATGATATTCCATAGCTCCCGTCCTTATTTATTACAGAAAGAATAAAAGTACATAGTTGGAAAGTTACAGACTCAACACCTTAATCTACAGTTGACAAAAGTATGGATTTTTCACCAACTCATGATAGTTTGTGAGTGTTCAGAGATGGCAGTGGAAAGTTGTTTCAGCTTTTGTCAAATTTATGTCAGAAAAGAAATGTCTTCTCTATCTTCAAACTAAATCAGTCTTGGCTTCCCAAGACTTTGTCTTTGGAGCTTCGGAAGACTTAATATTTGGCTTTGAAAGAATTGATCTTTTGGCTTCGAAAGATTTAATACTTAGTATAATTCACTGAGTTATAAAATCTTCCGAAGTACTGTTTTTATACTTCAAAATGTACATGATAAGAGATCTTTGGTTGCTTTTTGGTTGAATCATGCCTCTAAATGTAATCCTTACAATTTAATATATTCAAACTTTATATATTAAAAAGTCAAGTGATTATCATTTCTATATTGAAATTTCAAATATTAAAAACTCAACCCATTACAGTGAACTTGAAACCCGCTTTTTGTAGTATTTTGAAACACACCAATTTTTTTTTATTACTTTCATAATTTATATCAGAGTTTTGATCCCAGTTCAAAACAAAATTTGTCACTCGTAGTGACATGTCATTTCTTAACTTATATAAAATTATTACATGAAAAATAACGTTTTACAAACTTTTTCTACAACATGTATTATATTAAATATTAAACGAAAGTAGGGTTCCTTCGTCAGTACAGTCATGTCCGTGAAGCTTTAACTATTTATGGGTGCTTTTCCTGAAAACATTTAAAAGTATTTTATTAGCTTTCGCTAAGTAAGTACACCCCTTTATTTGCAAAAAAAACATATTTTTATTTCTTGGAATTTAATATCCAAAATCTTTATTTATTTAATCATCTTTACTTCTTTGGAATCCAACACCCGAATTCCTTATGGGTTTATTTTTAACCCATGAGAATTATTAACTCATCTCTTTATATATGTGGAGTTCAACACCCGAACTCCTTGGGAATTCAACACCAGAAATCCTTACATATATTTAACTCCCCTTTTATATATATGTGGAGTTCAGCACCCGAACCCTTGGGATTTCAACACCCGAAATCCTTACATATTAACTACTCTTTAAACTATCAATACTCATAATTGGACCCTTAAACATATAACTATTTTCTTCATAATCATGTTTATCAAAATAAATAAACATATATCACATGTATTTAGACATGTTTCATCTTCACACAATACATACAAACTCATAATAAATAACACATATATCATGTAATTAAACGTATAACAAAATTTAGTTACGGGTCAGTGTACTTACTTCTGGTGAAACTAACTTGAGTATAGAATATAACCCGCTAGCTATCGTAATCAAACCGTCTACAACTCCTATGATCTTCTGCCCAAATCTTACTCTTGTGAACCTATTCGTATAATTCTCAATTTCTTTTTACTATTTTTCTTTTGTTTTTACTTATAACATATGCAAATATATATAGATAGGAGATGAACTAATTCCATATCTAAAAATGGACACTAAGCTTTCTATTGCAACGTGGTTTTTCCTAGTTTATTTGATTTATTAATTTAATTATAATATTATTATTTTTGACCGCCTCCACAATTTATATCTACCCTATCTCTAAGAAATTCAATTATAATTTATTAGCATTAGTATTTTTTTTTCTTACACATGCACAATTGCGAACATACGTATGTATATGCTTTATTATTATTATTATTAATTATTATTATTATTATAACTTGAAGTATAATTTGATATTATTAACCGCTCTTTTAAATGTCATACAATTCAATAATAATTTGACTCAAAACTAACTCGTTAAACACTTTTTAAATATATATTTCAGATATTTTTTTTTCATCTAAAACGGGATGTTACAACTCTCCCCCACTTATTTAGGTTTCGTTCTCGAAACCTATTTATACCTCAAATAATTCGGGGTAATATTTCTTCATTTCATCCTCGGCTTCCCATGTGGTATCAGAACCACGTCAGTGTTTCCACTGTACTTTTACTTGTTTTATTTCTTTATTTCGTACTTGCTTAATTTTACTACAAGAATCGCCACTGGCTTTTCTATGTAGTTAAGCTTTTCATCAACTTCTATTTCATTTAACGGCACATACGTCGTTTTATCATCTAAGCATTTTCGTAAATATGACACATGAAATGTGTTATGGATTCCGTTTAATTCGTCAGGTAATTCCGAACGATACGCCACTCGCCCCACACGAGCAATAATTTTGAACGGACCAATAAAACGTGGACTTAACTTGCCATGCTTGCGAAAACGAATTACACCTTTCCATGGGGAGACTTTCAACATAACATAGTCTCCCACTTGAAATTCAATCGGGCGTCTTCGTTTATCAGCGTACGACTTTTGTCGATCTTGAGCCACTTTTAAATGCGCTCTGATTTGATCAATCTTTTCATTTGTCGCCTCCACCACTTCTTTATTAGCAAGTTCTCTTTGGCCAACCTCTCCCCAACATACAGGAGTACGGCACTTTCTGCCATACAATATTTCGAACGGGGGCATTCCAAGGCTCGAATGATAACTATTATTATAAGAGAACTCTGCTAGGGGCAAATATTTGTCCTAATACATGCACGTAGCATATCTTCGAGAGTTTGAATCGTTCTCTCGCTTTGCCCATCGGTCTGGGGGTGATATGCCGTACTTATTAATAATTTGGTGCCCATTCCTTCTTGAAACTTCCTCCAGAATCTTGAGGTAAAACGTGTGTCTCTGTCTGATACAATAGACAATGGCACACCATGCCTTGACACTACCTCGTTAACATATACTTCTGTCATTCGTTCAGACGAATAGTTTTCACGTATGGGTATAAAGTGAGCACTTTTTGTCAGACGGTCAACAATTACCCATATCGTGTCATATCCTTTTGCAACTCTTGGAAGTTTTGTTATCAGATCCATCGTAAAATGCTCCCACTTCCATAATGGAATTTCTAGTGGTTGCATTTTTCCGTATGGTTTCTGGTGTTCAGCTTTGACTTGTAAGCAAGTCAAGCATTTTTCCACATATTTAGCAATATCTCTTTTCATTCCTGGCCACCAGTACTCTTTCTTCAAATCATTATACATCTTGGTCGTGCCTGGATGAATTGAATATTTTGATTTATGTGCCTTATCAAGAATCATTGTTTTGACCTTACAAGCCCAAAGAACCCAAATTCGTCCAAAACGAGCTTTAATTCCTTTATCATTCTCCTTAAATAGATGGACTTGACCAATGATCCTTTCATGCTTTAAATTTTCTTCTTTTAGTGCCTCCACTTGTGCAACTCTGATTTGATCAAACAAGTCGGAATTCACAATCAGTTTATATGACTTTACTTTAATTGGAGTGTAACTCTCCTTCCGGCTTAAAGCATCTACAACAACATTAGCTTTACCCGGATGATAAAGTATTTCACAGTCATAATCTTTGACCAGTTCTAACCACCGTCGTTGCCTCATATTCAATTCCTTTTGGTCAAAGAAATATTTTAGACTTTTATGATCAGTATAGATAGTGCACTTCGTTCCATACAAGTAATGCCACCAGATTTTTAATGCAAATACGACTGCTGCCAATTCAAGATCATGGGTTGGGTAATTTGCTTCATGTGACTTCAATTGCTGTGAAGCATAAGCTATTACCTTTCCTCTTTGCATAAGCACACAACCCGATCCAACACGTGAGGCATCAGAATAAACTACGAAATCTTCAGTTCCTTCTGGTAGTGCCAGAACAAGAGCTTTAGTTAACTTTTCTTTCAAAAGTTGGAACGCCTTTTCTTGTTCTGGATTCCATTCAAATTTGGAATTTTTCCAAGTTAGCTTTTTCAACGGGGAAGCTATCTTCAAGAAATCCTGAATAAAACGCCGATAATAACCGGCTAAGCCCAGAAAACTTCTGACTTCAGTTGGGGTCTTAGGAGGTGACCATTTGATAATAGTCTCTATTTTGAAGGGATCCACCAAAATACCTTCCACATTAACCACATGACCTAAGAATTGGACTTCTCGAAGCCAGAATGCACATTTAGAAAATTTTGCATATAACTTTTCTTTTCTTAGTACATTGAGAACCTCACAAAGATGCTGAGCATGATCTTCTTCGGTTCGTGAATATATAAGAATAGCATCGATAAAAACGATGAGGGAACGATCAAGCATAGGTTTACATACTCGATTCATAAGGTCCATGAAAACCGCTGGAGCATTTGTTAAACCAAATGGCATCACAACGAATTCATAGTGCCCATAACGAGTACGAAAAGCTGTCTTAGGTACATCTTCTTCTCATACATTAACTTGATGATAACCTGACCTTAAATCGATCTTTGAGAACCAGCTAGCGCCTTGTAGTTGGTCAAAAAGATCATCAATTCTAGGCAGGGTACCTATTCTTGATGGTCAGCTTATTCAATTCACGATAATCGATGCACATCCGCATGCTACCGTCCTTCTTTTTAACAAACAATATAGGCGCGCCCCAAGGTGAAACACTTGGGCGAATAAAACCTTTATCCAACAAATCTTGAAGTTGAGACATGAATTCCTTCATCTCGTTGGGTGCTAGTCGATACTGCGATTTAGCAACAGGTTTAGCTCCAGGAACTAAATCGATTTTGAATTCGATTTCCCTTGTTGTTGGAATACCTGGAAGCTCATCAGGGAAAACGTCTGGGAATTCTTTAACTACAGGGACTTCATCAAGTTTCCTTTCTTTCATTTCTTTATCAGCCACGTAGGCTAGAAACGCTTGATGTCCATGTCGTATGTAACTGTTGGCTTTCGCCATTGAACATACAATTATGTTGCTCTTTCTTTCTCCATAAATCCAGATTTGTTCTCCCATTGGCGACATAAATTGAACAATCTTTCGATTATAGAGTATCGACGCGTGATGCTGGGACAACCAATCCATCCCAATAATCACATCAAATTCCCTTAACTCTATTGGAATTAAGTCGATATTGTATTCCTCTCCTTGAATATTTACTTTATAGTTTCGACATATTTCGGATACGACGAAACTTTTGTAACTAGCAGTGTCAACTTATAACATATTTACTAGCTTACTTTTAACTAAAGAACTATGACAGGCAAACTTTATAGATACAAAGGATCTACTAGCTCCAGAATCAAATAAAACAAATGCATGAAGGGAGTTGACTAGGAAGGTACCTGTGATGACATCAGGTTCAACCTTTGATTCTTCAGCAGTAATTTGAAAAGCCCTACCTCGTGGTTTTGGAGCTTCCAACTGTTTCACGTTCTCTAAGGCTCTCGATCCTTCCGCAGTCTTGGCAACCCTTGTTTTCAGCTCTGGACAGTCATTCCTCATATGACCTGGCTTATGCAGTTATAACATAAGTTTACAGGGCTCATACACTGTGGTGTGGTATGCCCCGGTTTCCCACATCTATAACAAATTGGGTTCTTATAACGACATTCCCCAAGATGCCTCTTTCTACAGAAGTGATAGTTACCGTATTCTTTGATTGAGCTTGAACTCTTTACAGGCTTTATAAATTTTACTTTCTTTACAGGAGCTGCAGGAACCATAACATCAATCTTTCTCTTCCCCTCTCTTTCTTTCTATCTCTTCAGTTCCATCTCTCGTTCACGAGCCCAATTAAGAAGTTCCTCAAGACTTCCACATTTTAATGGAGAAATATATTCTCTAATTTCTGTCTTAAGAATAAGATGGAACCGAGTCATCCACATTTCTTCAGAAGTGAAAAGCGAAGGACAAAACTTCCCTTTATCATAGAAAATTCCAAAGATTTCATCCACTGTCTCGTTGCCTTGACGCATATGAAGAAGTTCTTTAGTGATACGATCAATTGCAACACGAGGACTAAAATGTTTCAGGAAGATTGGTTTGAACTCTTCCCAAGACATATTTCTGATTCTTTCTCTCCCTTTCTCCTTCTTCACCATATCCCACCAGTCTTTAGCTCTTTCACAGAACTGGTTCGTTGCGAACATCACTTCATCACACGTGTCATAATGACACGTATCAAAAATAGTCTCCATGGCTGTTATCCACCTTTGGCTCACCAAACGGTCAATTTCACCTTTGAATTGCAAAGGTTTACAAGCCATGGAGTATGTATACGTGCAGTGACGTTTTTCAACTTCAGCTATTGACGTTGCTTCCATATTATTTGTAGGATTTTCTACGGGTACTTCATTCTTTTTCAATTTTTCTTCTAGCATAATTCCAATAGAATTTTGCATTTCAGCTAGAAGAAATGGGATATTGGCTTCAAATGCCTTTCCCACCTCTATAGCAATCTGTCTACGAATTTCCTCAGGTGCAGACATTGTATTATTATTAAGACGAGATGAATACACTGATCTTTCTGAAGCATCATCTACATGCTTTTCAGTGTTACGACTTCCCTCGCCTTGTATAGCATTCTCCCCTCTTTCATTCGCCATATTTCTCTAAATAGTTTATTTATTTCATGTTATATTTATTCTAATGATTTCTATACTGTAAGCACTTAATTAAGACCTTAATGCTCTTAATATGATTGTCAAGACTAACAAAATATCTAAGGTCAAAAAGTATTATATATGCATTTATAACATACTACACACATATTATTTTATGCATATATACTCCCCATCCCCACACCTACTCTTTGACATTTCAATATAATATGATCTTTGGAAATTTACAATGATATGATATGTTATACTCATCATAATTTTCCAACTACCATATGATATCTCAAACATACAAATTTCAGTGTACACATATTTTCTCATATGTTTTTATAAAGCATCAATACAAACTTCCCATTTATCTGCTTCCCTGGACCGTTTCTGGACTGAACCCTCTCGTTTTAATATCAGTAGCACTTATGGTTCGAGTCTAAGTATTTCTTTTATATAGTTAAATCTCTCGAACCGTGCTCCGATACCAACTTGAAACATACCAATTTTTTTTTACTTTCACAATTTATATCAGAGTTTTGTTCCCAGTTCATAACAAAATTTGTCACTCGCAGTGACATGTCATTTCTTAACTTATATAAAAGTATTATATGAAAAATAACATTTTACAAACTTTTTTTACAACATGTATTATATTAATATAAACGAGAGCAGGGTTCCTTCGTCAATCCAGTCATGTCCGTGAAACTTTAACCATTTATGGGTGCTTTTCCTAAAAACATTTAAAAATATTTTTATTAGCTTTCGCTAAGTAAGGACACCCCTTTATTTGCAAAAAAAACATATTTTTATTCCTTGGAATTTAATATCTAAAATCTTTATTTATTTAATCCTCTTTACTTCTTTGGAATCCAACACCCGAATTCCTTATGGGTTTATTTTTAACCCATGAGGATTATTAACTCATCTCTTTGTATATGTGGAGTTCAACACCCGAACTCCTTGGGAATTCAACACCAGAAATCCTTACATATATTTAACTCCCCTTTTTATATATATGTGGAGTTCAGCACCCGAACCCCTTGGGATTTCAACACCCGAAATCCTTACATATATTAACTTCTCTTTAAACTATCAATACTCATAATTGGACCCGTAAACATATAAATATTTTCTTTATAATCATGTTTATCAAAATAAATAAACATATATCATATGTATTTAGACATGTTTCATCTCCACATAATACATAGAAACTCATAATAAATAACACATATATCATGTAATTAAACGTATAACAAAATTTAGTTACGAGTCAATGTACTTACTTCTGGTGTAACTAACTTGAGTATAGAATATAACCCGCTAGCTGTCGTAATCCAACCGTCTACAACTCCTATGATCTTCTGCCCAAAATCTTACTCTTGTGAACCTATTCGTATAATTCTCAATTTCTTTTTCCTATTTTTCTTTTGTTTTTACTTATAAGATATGCAAATATATATAGATCGGAGATGAACTAATTCCATATCTAAAACTGGACACTAAGCTTTCTATTGCAACCTGGTTTTTCCTAGTTTATTTGATTTATTAATTTAATTAGAATATTATTATTTTTGACCGCCTCCACAATTTATATCTACCCTATCTCTAAGAAATTCAATTATAATTTATTAGCATTAGTATTTTTTTTGTTACACATGCACAATTGCAAACATACGTACGTATATGATTTAATATTATTATTATTAATTATTATTATTATTATTATAACTTGAAGTATAATTTGATATTATTAACCACTCTTTTAAATGTCATACAATTCAATAATAATTTGACTCAAAACTAACTCGTTAAACACTTTTTAAAATATATATTTCAGATATTTTATTTTCATTTAAAACAGGATGTTACATATTTTATTAAATAAATGACCCAAGAATTAGATTGTTGGATTGTTACCACGAGAGTAAAGGTGTGTAGGGTTAAAAAGCATTGGGAGGGAAACAAACGTTAAGAAGAGTCTTATAACTTAAAGCTTTAATACGATTAGATTCGTGTATTACTTTATTACGTTAATAGTTTCTTGAACTATTTGATAATTTAAATGCTTATTTATTAGTTGTTAGATCTGTGTAATGCTTAAAACGTATATCCACCATGATGATTCTACTAACCTAAAAACTAAGAAAAAAATATAATAAACTATTGTATAATAATATAGGAATAAAAAAATACAAAAATTGCATGCCGAATGTAAAAGGTTGCCCTATTACATTACACGTCGCCCCATCGTGCGGACATCCTTCTATACATACACACACACACACTACTAATATATAAAGCAAAACATTAGGACACAAGTGTAATTTTACAAAAAAAATTAACATACCTAATACAACTTCTTAAGCATTATGTATAAGTGTTTTATGCAATCATTCATATTTTACCCGTCATTAAAAACTTATTCTAATAAATAATTAGTTAATACATTATTTATAATGTGAGATTATAAAATTCACTACATTATTTATTACATTATTTATAATACCTTAAATTAACATTTAAATTTTTTAATAAGTACTATCTTATTTGAAAACTTAAGTGTATAATTACTAAATACTTTTCTAATAATAATAACAGTAATAGAAGTAGTCGTGGCGCTGGTCGTGGCGGCGATGGTGGCGGCGGTGGCGGTGGTGGTGGCGGCGGTGGTGGCGGAGGTGGTGGCGGCGGTGGTGGTGGCGGCGACGGGGATTGCGACGGCGATAGCGACGGCGATAGCACGGTCATAGCGATGATGAAAGTGACGATGATAGTGATGATGAAAATAATGATAATAATTGTTAGGACCGTACGTACGTACAGAGTACTAACGGATTCTGCGTGAAACCAGATCAAATAGCACGGAATTTTATTTGATTGGCGATCCAATTAGTGAGAATGAATAACCCGATCGATCTTACGATGAAAAAATGTTAAGAACCGATTGGAATCGATCAGGAACGATCTATGAACTTGGATTTGCGACTTGAGACTCTCTGGACGACTAGGGTACGGAGTATTATGAAGTGTTGTCAAGTGTTATGTTTTTCCACGAATTTGTGGTATTTATAGGTTATCAGTGTTCATTCGTACGACTAAACCATTAGCATGGTTCAGTCGTGCGACTGAAACATGTGATTGACTCGTACGCACGATTGAAGGTTCAATCGTGCGATTGAACCAATCTTGTGTCTCAATCATACGACTGATCCAGTCAGCTGGTTCCGTCGTACGACTGGTCCATAAGCATGGTTCATTCATGTGTATGGGCCATAAGTGTGGTCCATTAGCATGAATAACCACATGACTAAGTTAAACACATTTCTAAGTTCTTATTGACTTAGATTATTTAGGTATCGAAATAGATGTTTTTGAACCTGACCCTAAGTTAACTTTCTGTAACGCCCCGAAATTTCCCGAAGACAAACCATTTAATAATAATGGGCTTTTAAGGGTTAATGTAAGAAATAAGGATAAATTGGTGGGCTATGAACCAAATTAGCCTTAATGGGCTATGTGTTGGTGGGTTTAAGGGCCCAAATCAGCCCTTAAACAATGCATGATCAGATTCTTTTCAACATTATCAACCCTAGCCACCAAATCCGTAGAGAGAGAAAGTAGAGAGAGAAAGTGGTGAAATCTCAAGGTTTGAAGCTTCTAAGATCAAGGGATTGAAGATCTGGGTGTTTGTGCATCAAATCTCAAAGAAAGGAGCAACAAACAAGGTAAGAATCGACTTCTAAGCCTTCTGTAGATCAAACCCGGATTCTAGGGTTTTGGGGTTTTAAAAGTCATAAAGAAACACATAAAGGTCGAATTTTTACGTATGAAAATGTGTAAAAAGGTTAGAAATGGTTTCATGGAAGGTAAACCAAGGATTTGGACGTAAAAAGTTAAGATTTTGGGTTAAAAACGGGCTGTTCGTCATTTTTATGCATCCAGCGAAACTGGATACTCATCCAGCGAAACTGGATACTCATCCAGCGAAACTGTGTATACATTCAGCGAGACTAGGAGGCTTCCAGCGAAACTACAGTTTCCCTGTAGCGAAACTACAGTTTCGCTGTAGCGAAACTACAGTTTCGTTAGGGCGAAACTGTGGACCCATAGACATTGCGAAACTAGGAAATTCCAACGAAAGCTGGGCGTTCAAGGCAGCGAATATGTCCAGCGAAACTGGCAGAAATGCTGCCCAGCGAAACTGGCAGCGAAACCGGCAGCGAAACTGCCAGCGAAACTGTGGGCGAAATTATGAAGAAAATGACGTTTTTGTGCATTAACTTTCGTGCAGCTAGAGTATTCGGACTATAGCTTAAGTAACCTAGGATTGAAGTTATTTTGCTAAGTTCAGGTGAGTTCTAGACACCCTTATTTAAACGTTTTCCATGTTTTTGGGGCTATTATGCATAATAAACATAAGGTTTTCAAGGTAAGGATTTCAAGGTGTTTTAACAAGAAAATACATTTTTCTAAAGTAAAATGTGACATTTAAATAGCTCAAAATAATTTTCGGGCGCGCTGACCTGACAGCCCGGCCCCAGCCATGGGCGTTGCCCCTTGGACCCCACTAGGGGCTGCTGCCCCTAGGACCCCGCTGTCAGGGGCTGCCGCCCCCGAACCCCCGCTATCCCGTGGAGGGTCGGTTACGTGTTATGATGACTAGTACTTGGTATATTGTGCGCTTAATAAGCTAAGTATTATATATATATTAAGTGAAAGATAATACTAATGAGAAGTGGAACTTAACGAATGTTATCCCCAGGCCCGTTTGATGATGAAAAGTCTTGCAAGCACTATGATAGACTTCACTTATGTGAGCTTGATGTATGATGATGGATCCGTATTCATGAGCGGGCTATGTGCCTAGCAGTGTGGATCAACTGTCGGGGGAAGCTACCGTGAAGATGTGTACCGACGGGGATCGATCAACCGTCGGGGGTAGCGACCATGGATAACGTGTACCGACGGGGATTGACATTCGTTGTCAATCAACATGGAGATCTTGCTTTGTGCAATCTCACCTATGATGAAGTGAAATGAAATGAAAGAATGAAAGATAATGAATGTGCCTAATGCGATGCAAGTAATGTTTGTATTATGATGTATGCGTGCTCATTATATGAAGGATAAAAGAATATATTTTCTTATTTATATAAAACTAGAACTCACTCAGCGTAGCTGACTTTTTATGCATAATAGTGGACAGGTAAGCGCTGATGCTGAGGATGGCACCACGAAGCTACTTGGGAAGATATGGATGGCATTCCTGTTAATGAAGTCTTTATTGTAATTAATGAACAAGGAATATGTTTTGTTTACATTGAAAGGACAAGTGTACGAGTAAAATGGGGTTTTTAAGTTTTAAATGAATGTTTAATTATTTTCCGCTGCTATTTTGTTATTAAACTGATTTTATGCTATGAATTGCCAACTGTGAGGTGTCCCGGGAATGGGGCCTTACAAGTTGGTATCAGAGCCAAAGTTTAAGTGAAATGGGTAATTTTTCAAAATAAACCTTTACTTAAACTGAAAATGGGACGGAAAGGGAAGGAATGCCAATCTGAGTAGCTGCGTGCCATCAGGTATTTTCTTAAAGTTAACTGGTATTATGTGCGCATGTTATGTGTTTATGTGTTACTGTTAGATTTAGATGCTAATGTAGTCAGGACAGGTAATGCTCGGTGTACGAAGAGTAAAGTAAGTGGCTAATCACAACTGGCCACTGTAATTAGAGACTTACTGTACTTGACATAAACTGAGCTATTCCCTTGAATGACCGCGTTGGTATTTGAATCTTTCAGTGTGGGATAGAGGATGGCTAACGGTAGATCTTCTAAGGTTTTACCAGATAGGGGTTGTGGTGAACGTGGTGCCGAACCACGTATCACGAGAAGCATGGCTAGGGCGGCTGAAATGGCACTCGAAGAGCCCAAAGCCCCTCATGTGGAAGGCAGCGATGATGGCACTAGTTTGAGGATCACCATGAAAGAAGATGTTGTTGAGGGAGTCCAACAGGCCCTACAGGCGATTCTGCCGTCCATTATAACTGAGGTAATTAAGGCGGCGAAGGAGACGACTGCTATTGAAGAAAACACGAAGAATAGCGATAACAAGAACTGGCATGGAAAGCGGGTTGGACGCGACAGTGTCACCCTCAACACAAAGGTTGCAAGGACGGAGGGCCGGCATGCAGCTTCGTCTAGTGCGAGGACTAAGAAGTGTGGTAAGTGTGCCAGAGGACACCTCGGGGAATGTAGATTGGGAACCAATGTCTGTTACCGATGCTGGGAGCAAGGTCACGTGGCCAGAGAGTGTGGAGTGATACGGTGCTACAACTGCAATGGAAGGGGTCACAAAAGCAGGGATTGCAAGAAGCCAAGGGCAGAGGGCGCAGGGCCTTCGCAATAAGGCCGGATCAGGTTAGGACGGGTCCCGATATTATGACAGGCATGTATATAATAAATAAAAATTCTATCTTCCGTGTTGTTTAATTCCAGGGCTAGAAGAGTTTTGTTCTGTTGTTTTCTATGTTAAGTTGCCCAGTAGGAGTTTTGTGTCTACTGCCTTTTGTCGTTCGTTGCATGATAAGAGTAGAAAGTTAGACGAGCCTTTCTATGTAGAAACAACCATTGGTAAATCCACTAAGATAACTGAAGTGATTGAGGATTTCCTGATTGAGTTAGAAAGTTGTGTGTTCCCTGCTAGGTTGCATGTTATGGCCTTAGGAGGTTTCGATGTGGTGTTAGGCATGGATTGGTTAGCTAGATATGAAGCCAATATAGTATGTAGCAATAAAATAGTTCGTCTAACAGCGCCCGATGGTAGTTCCGTTACGGTTCGTGGGGATAAGGTGTGTTGTGTGCCGAAGGTCGTGTGGATGATCACAGCTGAAAAGTACATGAGACGTGGGCGTAGCGCTTACTTGGCCCACATAAAAGATGTGGACGTGCTAGAGCCACAATTATCAGACGTGCCGGTAGTGTGTGAGTTTCCTGACGTCTTTCCTGAAGACCTGACTGGTGTGCCACGGGACCGCAAAATCGAATTACAGATTGATTTGTTACCGGGAGCACAGCCCGTTGCTAAAGCACCATATCGATTGGATCCTTCGGAGATGGTAGAATTGAAGTACAGTTGCAAGATTTATTGGATAAAGGTTTCATCCGACCGAGCATCTCTCCATGGGTGCTCCGGTTTTATTCGTCAAGAAGAAAGACGGTAGCATGCGAATGTGCATTGACTACCGCGAGCTCAATAAGCTGACCGTAAAGAATCGGTACCCATTACCAAGGATCGACGATCTGTTTGATCAACTTCAGGGTGCCAGCTGGTTTTCAAGGATAGATCTGCGGTCTGGTTACCACCAACTAAAGGTGAAAGAATAAGATATCCCTAAACCAGCGTTCCGGACGCGTTATGGACATTACGAATTCCTCGTCATGTCCTTTGGTTTAATTAACACGCCAGCTGCTTTTATGGACCTTATGAATCGGGTATGTCAGCCAATGTTGGATAAATCGGTAATAGTGTTCATCGATGACATTTTGATCTATTCGAAAAGTGAAGAAGAACATGCAGATCACATTCGAGAAGTATTGGAGACACTCAGAAGCGAGAAGTGATATGCTAAGTTCTCCAAATGTGCATTTTGGCTTCGAGAAGTTCAAATTCTGGGTCATGTGGTCAATTCCGAGGGGATCAGGGTGGATCCTGCGAAGGTTGAAGCGGTGATGCAGTGGGGACCTCCAAAGACGCCATCCGAGATTCGCAGTTTCTTAGGACTGGCAGGTTACTATAGGAGGTTTATCCAGGATTTCCCCAAGATAGCTTCTCCATTGACTTAGCTGACCCGGAAGGACGTGAGGTATGAATGGGGTTCTGATCAGGAGAATGCCTACCTAGAACTAAAGATGAGGTTAACTCAAGCCCCTATCTTGACGTTACCTGAGGGAAACGAGGACCTGGTAGTCTACTCGGATGCCTTATATGCAGGATTGGGTTGCGTGTTGATGCAACGAGGGAAGGTGATAGCCTATGCTTATAGACAATTAAAAGTCCACGAGGCCAATTACCCTACCCATGATTTGGAATTGGCTATGGTGGTGTTTGCATTGAAGATTTGGAGGCACTGCCTGTATGGGGTGAAGTGCACCATCTTCACTGATCATAAGAGTCTGAAGTATTTGTTTGAACAAAAAGAACTCAATATGAGGCAGAGGAGGTGGCTGGAACTGATCAAGGACTATGACTGCGAAATTCATTATCACCCAGGCAAAGCTAATGTGGTTGCTGACGCCCTTAGCCGAAAGGGACGACCCGAACCAATTCGGGTGAGGGCTTACCAAATAATTATGACACCTGATGTTATGAAGCAAGTGAAGGAGTTTCAGGATGAGGCATTAAGAGAGGATAGAGTCAACTCTGAAAGGATGAAAGGGCAAACTTCAGATTTGGGGGAAAACACCCTGGGTGTTAGAACTCGATCTGGGAGGATGTGGATCCCTCTCTACGGGGATCTGAGGGAGAAGATCATGGACGAGGCTCATAAAACACGATATTCCATTCACCCCGACGCCACCAAAATGTATTAGGATCTGAAGAAAGATAACTGGTGGCCGGGAATGAAGCGAGATGTGGCTAAGTATGTGAGCAAGTGCTTGACTTGTCTGCAAGTGAAGGCAGAGCACCAAAAGCCATATAGAAAGATCAAGCCTTTGGACATCCCCGAATAGAAATGGGAACACATCACAATGGACTTCATCCCGAAGCTACCTCGCACGGCGAAAGGAAGCGACGCGATCTGGGTGATTGTTGACCGTTTCACAAAGAGCGCCCATTTCCTACCAATTCGTGAGACGTTTACCTCTGAGAAGTTGGCAGATCTATTCATCAAGGAGATCGTGGCTCGTCACGGCGTGCCAGTGTCTATCGTTTCGGATAGGGACACACGATTTACGTCCAAGTTCTGGAAGAGGTTTCACGACCCAATGGGGACTAGACTGCATATTAGTACGGCTTACCACCCCCAAATGGATGGTCAGTCAGAAAGAACGATTCAAACGTTAGAAGACACGCTACGAGCATGTGTAATCGACTTTGGAGGAAGTTGGGAGGAGCACTTGCTGTTGGCGGAATTCTCATATAATAATAGTTACCATGCCAGCATTGGTATGCCCCCTTACGAAATGTTGTATGGTAGGAAGTGCAGAACGCCCGTGTGTTGGGGTGACATCAGGCAAAAGGAACTGGGGAGCCTTGAAGTGATTGAGGTCACAACTAAGAAGTTAGATAAGATTAAGGCATTCATGAAAGCTGCAAAAGATCGCCAGAAGTCTTATGCTGATAAGAGGCGTAGACCGATAGAGTTTGAGGTTGGTGACAAGGTTATGCTCAAGGTATCGCCTTGGAAAGGGATCATCAAGTTTCGAAAAAGGGGAAAGTTAAGCCCAAGATTCATAGGACCTTTCTGTATCATCACAAGGGTAGGAGAAGTGGCCTACAGACTAGAATTACCTGATGAGTTGAGTGAATTCATCCCACATTCCATGTATCTCATTATAGGAAATGTCTAGCAGACGATGAGGCATTTGTACCATTAGAAGACATTGAAGTCGACGAACGACTGAACTACGTAGAGCAGCCGGTGGCCATCCTGGATTGGAAGGAGAAACGCTTACGTAATAAAGTAGTTCCGCTGGTACGAGTACAGTGGAAACACAGAAAAGGATCAGAATCGACGTGGGAGACCGAGGAAGATATGAGGAAATTTTATCCTCAATTGTTTAAGGGCTGACAGGTTTCGAGGACGAAACCTAAATAAGTGGGGGAGACTTGTAACGCCCCGAAATTTCCCGAAGACAAACCATTTAATAATAATGGGCTTTTAAGGGTTAATGTAAGAAATAAGGATAAATTGGTGGGCTATGAACCAAATTAGCCTTAATGGGCTATGTGTTGGTGGGTTTAAGGGCCCAAATCAGCCCTTAAACAATGCATGATCAGGTTCTTTTCAACATTATCAACCCTAGCCACCAAATCCTTAGAGGGAGAAAGTAGAGAGAGAAAGTGGTGAAATCTCAAGGTTTGAAGCTTCTAAGATCAAGGGATTGAAGATCTGGGTGTTTGTGCATCAAATCTCAAAGAAAGGAGCAACAAACAATGTAAGAATCGACTTCTAAGCCTTCTGTAGATGAAACCCGGATTCTAGGGTTTTGGGGTTTTAAAAGTCATAAAGAAACACATAAAGGTCGAATTTTTACGTATGAAAACGTGTAAAAAGGTTAGAAATGGTTTCATGGAAGGTAAACCAAGGATTTGGACGTAAAAAGTTAAGATTTTGGGTTAAAAACGGGCTGGTTCGTCATTTTTATGCATCCAGCGAAACTGTGCCCCGATCCAGCGAAACTGGATACTCATCCAGCGAAACTGTGTATACATTCAGCAAGACTAGGAGGCTTCCAGCGAAACTACAGTTTCGCTGTAGCGAAACTACAGTTTCGTTAGGGCGAAACTGTGGACCCATAGACATTGCGAAACTAGGAAATTCCAACGAAAGTTGGGCGCTCAAGGCAGCGAATCTGTCCAGCGAAACTGGCAGAAATGCTGCCCAGCGAAACTGGCAGCGAAACCGGCAGCGAAACTGCCAGCGAAACTGTGGGCGAAATTATGAAGAAAATGACGTTTTTGTGCATTAACTTTCGTGCAGCTAGAGTATTCGGACTATAGCTTAAATAACTTAGGATTGAAGTTATTTTGCTAAGTTCAGGTGAGTTCTAGACCCCCTTATTTAAACGTTTTCCATGTTTTTGGGGCTATTATGCATAATAAACATAAGGTTTTCAAGGTAAGGATTTCAAGGTGTTTTAACAAGAAAATACATTTTTCTAAAGTAAAATATGACATTTAAATGGTTTTCAAGGTAAGGATTTCAAGGATTTCAAGGTGTTTTAACCGGCCCCAGCCATGGGCGTTGCCCCTTGGACCCCACTAGGGGCTGCTGCCCCTAGGACCCCGCTGTCAGGGGCTGCCGCCCCCGAACCCCCGCTATCCCGCGGAGGGTCGGTTACGTGTTATGATGACTAGTACTTGGTATGTTGTGCGCTTAATAAGCTAAGTATTATATATATATTAAGTGAAAGATAATTCTAATGAGAAGTGGAACTTAACGAATGTTACCCCCGGGCCCGTTTGATGATGAAAAGTCTTGCAAGCACTATGATAGACTTCACTTATGTGAGTCTGATGTATGATGATGGATCCGTATTCATGAGCGGGCTTTGTGCCTAGCAGTGTGGATCAACTATCGGGGGAAGCTACCGTGAAGATGTGTACCGACGGGGATCGATCAACCGTCGGGGGTAGCGACCATGGATAACGTGTACCGACGGAGATTGACATTCGTTGTCAATCAACATGGAGATCTTGCTTTGTGCAATCTCGCCTATGATGAAGTGAAATGAAATGAAAGTATGAAAGATAATGAACGTGCCCAATGCGATGCAAGTAATGTTTGTAGTATGATGTATGCGTGCTCATTATATGAATGATAAAAGATTATATTTTCTTATTTATATAAACTAGAACTCACTCAGCGTAGCTGACTTTTTATGCATAATAGTGGACAGGTAAGCGCTGATGCTGAGGATGGCACCACGAAGCTACTTGGGAAGATATGGATGGCATTCCTGTTAATGAAGTCTTTATTGTAATTAATGAACAAGGAATATGTTTTGTTTACATTGAAAGGAAAGGTGTATGAGTACAATGGGGTTTTTATGTTTTAAATGAATGTTTAATTATTTTCCGCTGCAATGTTTTGTTATTAAACTGATTTTATGCTATGAATTGCCAACTGTGAGGTTAATCGGGAATGGGGCCTTACACTTTCTCAATTTTATCAGTTAAGTCTTCAACAGGCATCTTATCTGTTGATCTCAAAGTAGTATTCTTCTGTTCAGTGAAAGACTATATGGATTTACCAGTAGAATCTGGATCACTGACCAGAGGAGTGGACACCACATGATTCTTTTTCGGGTTATTATTGATTGGTTTACATTTAGTGTTCAAAAGGATAGCATGTGGTGGCGGTACTACTTTATAACCCATACCTTCTCCGCCATTTTGTTCTTTCACTAAGTTTTGAACTATATGTGAAGAACTAGCCAAACTATGCAGTTTTTGTTTTAACGATTCAACTTTTACTTGCAAAACTGCTTTCTCCTTTTTAGTTTCTTCTAATGAATTTAAATAGAACTTAATATCATTAGATTGATTTGAAGCAACAACTTCGGTTTCCCTTAGTTGTTTCCCTAACAGTTCTATCTTTTCTTTAAAGATGCACTCATTTTGTTTTAACACACGGTTTGCTTCAGTGCAGAGTTGTAAATCATTTACTAGATTATCATTGTGTTCTAATAACCTAGCAAACTTCAAATAAATTCTTTCCATAAATTTATCACATTCAGAACAAGCATGTTTGTCAAATAATTCGTCTTTAGAATATACCTGTGTAGTACTAGATGAATCAGCCATCAGTGCAGTGTAAAATTCTTCATTGACTTGAGATTCTGAATTTGTAGCACTTAACTCTTCTTCAACCAAGTGATCAACAACATCCCTAGCTTCTTCTATATCTGAACTCGCTTAATCAACTATGATGTCTCCCTCACTTGCAGATCCATCATCCAAGGTGTCAACAAATGCAACATTGGATTCACCCTCGGATACGAATCGGAAGAACCAGTCTTGTCCTTCATCACCTTGTGCAACCATAGCCTTAGTGTCACACCCCCTCTTATAGCGGAAGCACGAGGATGTAACGGACGGGATCGTCATAACACTTGGTTAGTTTACAGAGACAAAATATATGCAACAATCCACGTGTCATGACGTCACCCGACACAATGGTGACTTGTGTCGTGGTTAGTCAGGTCCACGACTATCATAGTCTATTAATTCAATGAAATCAGATCCAACATACAGAATATTCAACATAGTGTTCATAAGCGAAAACAATGATAGACAAACACTAATGCAAGTCTATTGAAATCCTGAGGGTCTCTGCTAAGGCATCGGCTCTAGCTATCCTCTTTGATTATGATCACCTGAAAAGATTTGCTCAAAATGGTCAACAATAATGTTGGTGAGCTTCGCAGGTTTAAATTATAAACATGTAATTGATGTTGTATAAAGGTTGTTGTGGAATACCGTGCATACAGTTATAAGCGAGCAAGATCACATATCATGAGTTTTATACAACCAAACCTAATGGCGTACACAAAGAAACTTGTCGGAATATATTCACCCAAGGCCCGTTCCTGGTAGTAGTGATGGTACTCACAAGTAACCATTCGTCAAGGGTGGGGGTGTCAACCCAGTAGTACTACTAATACCTATCCGTTGGTTCCAACACCGATGGTTGCAAGAGATCCACAAAGTAACACCATGTATGCATCAGATATGAACTCATAAAACAGTATCACGTTGATTCCAAGTATGAAAATTGTATGTATGATGTACAACATTGAAAACGGGTGAGCATACTTTTCTCCCATGATTGTAAAAAATTGAAACAATTGTATAAGCATAAAAGGGGCCACGAAACTCACCTTGAATTGAGATGATAATGAAATGAGCAAAAGCTTCAAAGAACAAGGGTAATGCACGATCAAACACGTTCAACACCTATTATTAATTGTAATTAAGTCTTTAAAATGTGTTCATTGCGAATAAAAACATTCGGCCAGATTCGGGTCGGTTCGGTTTGACACGCGACACGCACACAATTAGATGTATATATTCTTTGTAATCTTTTGAAATAAATATTATTTAATATTGATTACAATATCGTATTAACCATTAATAATTTATTAATTTATTTTATTAATTAGAGTATATTTTAATAACCTATAATTACATTTGTAAATAATTTGTGAAATTATAAGAGGTATAATTTCTATGATTTTCATGATTATTTCATAATTACACACAATATAGTGTCTATTTTTTTATAAAAATAATTATTCATAATATTTATAAATAACATTTTATAAAAATTATTAAGGTTATTAAACCAAATAAATTTTCAGAAAATATTTATGTAACATATTAAATAAGGAAAACTTATAAAAACTTATTTTTATGATTTTTAGGAATTTTTATATATTTTATTGAAGCTTGAAAAGAATTAAAAAAATTGTTGTAGGTAGCCGGGTTCGAACCCGGGATCTCCAACTCACACACCCACACGCATACCAGTGACCCAAGGCATCCAGCCATGATAACCCTTGGTTCCATTTAATTTTAAACAGGTTTAACCCGTTTCCCCCAATTTCATATAAACCCTAGAATGAAATCGATCAAATTTGAACCCGAATTTGAAGTTAATAATCAAATTAATGTTGGGGCTTTTATTCCCCATGTAAAAACGAGTATGTACGTGTGTTTAATTACCTGTTTTGAACTGAGTTGATGATAAAAACAGACAAGAACAAGTCACGGTTATCTTGATTCCAAACGATGATCAAACTTTGATAGAGATCAAATTAATTGCACAGATAGCTTCAAATGATTCTAATGATCGAAAGCCCTCTGTAAATTTTAAGTTAGAAAGGTCAGAGGGTGGTGTTCGATTAGTTACAGGTCGCGGATGAGGGAGAGAATTGAATTCAATGTAGGTATGTGTTTCAAATGCAATTTCAAGTTGTATTCGATTGGGGTTATATATAGGATTGTTCATGTCGAATTAATTTGATTTTTAATAGCATTTGAGTGTATTTGTGAGCTGGAATCGCATCCGAGCATAAAGTGGGTTTGTGAGCTGTTAATTGACTGATTAAACGCGTCTAAATTGTGTATTCCAGTTCGAATTGGGTCCACGAAATGATTTGGTCCGTTTGTGCGGTTTGAAATCGAATATTTTGGATGATTTGGTCGTCGTCGGAGCTCGCCGGAAACTCGCCGGAGTTCGGTGCCGGAGATACGAAGTGGAAATGGTCCGGGGGTTGGTTGAGTAATTTTAAAATTACACTTCTGGTCCCTGTGGTTTTTAAAATTATTATTTCATGTATGAAAGTTTCCTTTTAAAGTTTCAGAAATGGCAAAAATACCCCCTGGACTTATTTATTTTTATTATTTGTTATTATTTTTATTATTATTATCATTATTATTATTATTATTATTATTATTGTTATTATTTTTATTATCATTATCATTATTATTATTATTATTATTATTATTGTTATTATTATTATTATTATTATTATTATTATTGTCATTATTATTAACATTATTATTATTATTATTATTATTATTATTATTATTGTTATTGTTATTATTATTACGAACGAGTATCCGAAAGTTCGGTTAAAACGATAAATAGACTATGAAAAATAATAAATACGTGAGGATAGTTAGTGTTGGTCCCAAACAGCCTTGAATCAAGTTTTTATTGAAGATTTTAGATCAAAAGATAAGAAATATATGAATATTAACAAGAACAATGAAGAACTTGATGAATAAAGATATGAACATTCAAAAACCCCAAATAGATCTCATAGAATATCAAAATTACACCTCCTAGATCTATTTGGTTCATACAAGTCTTACCCTAATTGCCATTAACACTTTCTATATATAGCCTAATGACTATAGGCTAATTGCAATTAGGACCTTAAACAATAATAAAGACTAAAACATGACAATAAAAATTCCATTAAAAACCTCTATTTTTAGTCTAAATTTATAATAAATATATTTTGTCTAAACAAAATATATTTCTTCAACTCGAAGCTCCATTGTCTTTCTTAACTTGAACGTCACACGTCAAACCATTGTTCGAATCCGTCAACTTGACTTGGTGTTGACTTTGACCGGTTAACGTTGACTTTTGTTGACTTTACTAAGATGATAATATTAGACTATTTTTCTGGTCCAACAATACTCCCCCATAGTCTATTATTATCAACGTCTTGCATCTTGTTCAACCTCGATCTGGAAAGCATCAGTCTTAATTCATGACTCAACAATACTCCCCCTAGACTGATGCTTGCCAGATTCACTTTACTTCACCCCCAAAAAAAATTTAAGTTGGAATTGTTGCCTATTCTGTCACTGATTATCGTGAATCAATGGATAACCCGAAGCCTTTCGTTGTGATTCTCCCCCTCCAATGTAGACCCTCCTAATTATAGGCATAATATAAGGCTTGAACTCCAACTAGTTACCAACAGATAACCAACTTTTCACAAAGATCATTGACATTAAGGCATGCTTGATCAACTTTTGAGCCTTCTCTCCTCCACAAAAAATATAAAATTCTGATTAACTTCGTCTTGCATTTCATAACTAAACCAATAATCTGAAGCTTGTCATGGTGAATCTCCCCCTCAATTGTAGATCCTCCTAACATGTAGGCAAATGATAAAGGTTCCACACACCAATCATCTCATAACAAATAATTGGCTTCATCACAAACACGTTTGACTTCATTACATACGCCCAAATCAAAATTGTCTCGGCCCATAAGAGAAACAGTTAACATCCGGCCAACTTGAACACATCATTTTCATTTTTTTTTAATTTTATTATATTGATCTTGGCCCAACTGATTAAACGATAACTTCCGGCCCAACAACTCTAGTTTTACTGGCCCATTGATATGTCAAATAATTCTCGGCCCAAACAACGCGACCCAATGAATTTACTCAAAATACCCGGTCAAAATAATACGAAACCAACTCCAACGAATAAAGCCAAAATTTTCAACGATAACTCCCGGCCAAATAATACGAAACTTTAATAAATCATAACATTTTGTTTTGCATCCAGATAAATTGTTTATTAGAAGCAAGCTCAATAAACATTGACAAATCCATCTGCCTATTGGTGTAGGCTATAGTCCCGTACCATAACAAAATAAATCCATCTGCCTCTGGAACACTTCACCTCACAAACACAAAACCCGAACACTTTCAAACCTATTTCCAGCCGCCTCCCCTTGGCCAATATTACCATCTCCGACCACCTTCCTCTCTCCGGTGACCTCTTTGATACCGACGAGGAGATCAAACGACGAAGAAGGGCCACAATACATCGGTGTGTTTAGTGGCTGCTACAACAGCTTTAGTGGTGGTTCCTAAGTGATCATGGGCGGTCAACGGGTTCGGTGGTTGTGGTGATGTGGGGTGCCGGTGGGGTTTCGGTCGAGGGAGGATTTGATGAAGGTGCGGGGCTGCGAGATGGTGAAGGTCGGCAAGGATATCGGGTGAAGATAAGTTTCAGATCTGATGATGGTGACGGTGGTAGGCAGTGACAGGTAGAGTTTTGGTCGAGGGGTGCAGGTGGTAAGGGTTGGCTGCAGAGGGATGATGATGCGACTGCGGTGTGTAGGTGGTACGACCGGAGATTTGCCGTGATTTGGGGTTTGGTCGAGGCTGTGGAGGTCGACGGTTGTGGTTACGGGGATAGGTAGATATGGGGTGCAGATAGTTGGGTTGCTGTTATTGTGGCTGGTGTTGGTGCGGCAGCGGGTGGGTGGCCGACAGTAGTAGGATTGAGGCGGTGGAGTGTATGTTGTGGTGGGTGGTGTTTGAGATTTCTGGTGATTCTTGTTGTTAATAATGGATGTTGTGGTTGGTGTTTTGTGAAGGTGATTTATGATGGAAACACTTAGTTTCGCTGGGTATAAAGATAGATTCGCCAGAAATTTCGCTGGAAAACCCAAGTTCGCCGGCAAGTTCGCCAGAAATCCAATAATTTCGCCGGGAACCGAGAACTTTCGTTCAAAACCTACCAAAATCCCCTAAATATGGAGCAAACTCGCTGGATGAAGATTTGAAGGTTCTTTAGAGGCTGCCAAGAACATCAAGAACACACACACAACTGTGTATGAGAGAAACAACTTTAAAATCAAATTTCTTGTATAAAACAATTTGTAGATATAAAATTTGACATCTAATGTTGTAAATCTGCTATGAAATGATATAGATCTGATGAAAATCAATAAGACTGATGAACACAAAACTCAGATCTAGTTTCTCTCTCTAAGACCTCATTTTCTCTCTCTAGAATATTTCGAAATCAGTAACAAAAATCTTCAAATCAACAATAAATATTGATTCAAGTTGGCTCTGATACCATATTGTTGGTCCCAAACAGCCTTGAATCAAGTTTTTATTGAAGATTTTAGATCAAAAGATAAGAAATATATGAATATTAACAAGAACAATGAAGAACTTGATGAATAAAGATATGAACATTCAAAAACCCCAAATAGATCTCATAGAATATCAAAATTACACCTCCTAGATCTATTTGGTTCATACAAGTCTTACCCTTGCCATTAACACTTTCTATATATAGCCTAATGACTATAGGCTAATTGCAATTGGACCTTAAACAATAATAAAGACTAAAACATGACAATAAAAATTACATTAAAAACCTCTATTTTTAGTCTAAATTTATAATAAATATATTTTGTCTAAACAAAATATATTTCTTCAACTCGAAGCTCCATTGTCTTTCTTAACTTGAACGTCACACGTCAAACCATTGTTCGAATCCGTCAACTTGACTTGGTGTTGACTTTGACCGGTTAACGTTGACTTTGTTGACTTTACTAAGTTGATAATATTAGACTATTTTTCAGGTCCAATAGTTAGTGCACACGGAGAGTTAACGAGCTTAATGTTAATTTACGGACCTGTTAGTGACAGATGTCACACACCATCACATTCACCACATGATCTTCAATAAGAAGAATCTTAGGTTTCCTTTCTGATTTGGGAAGATCTTGGATGTTTCTAGAACTTTGTTCATCAGTAGGTGAGCATGAAGCCACATGTAGATCATAGTGATTCTCTTTTTCTTTCTTGATGCAGTTTGTGTTTTCATTTTCTGAGGTACACTTTGAAGAACTTTCGGGTTCTGATGAATTATCAAAAGAAGAAAATTCATCGTCGATTAAGCTGACTGCTTTAGTGTTTACTTTATGTACAATGGCAGAGCCGTTAGAGGTAAAAAGAGAGCCTAAAGTGTGTGGCTGGAACTGAAATAAGCCACAACTGATGTCATCATCTGATGGCTTGTTGTCAGCCATATCATCAAATCCATCTATATCATCTGAGCTGTCACACGCATGTGAAACTTTATGAGGTAGAACAAATGTGAAAGTAGACCCACAATGTTCTTGATATTGTAAGATGTCACAGTATCCCCCAATTGAGAGAATTTCGTCCCGAAATTCAGTTGCAGCTAGGTCCTGAAGTTGTATCCACAAACAAATGCGTATATTTAGATTTCATCTGGTCTACCCGTTCCCACGTAAACTCTATTCCCCGTTTAGAATTCCACCTTACATGGACAATGGGTATCTTACTGCGCCTTAAGCGTTTGACGTTTCGATCGACGATCTCAATAGGTTCTTCGACAAAATGAAGCTTTTCGTCGATCTTGATTTCCTCAATTGGCACATGTAGAGTTTTATCTACCAGGCACTTTTTGATGTTTGATACGTGAAATGTGTCATCTACACCGCTGAGTTCTTGTGGCAACCTTAACCGGTAAGCCACCGGACCGATTCTTTCTGTAATCTCAAATGGTCCTACGTATCGAAGGGCTAATTTCCCTTTCTTTCCAAATCGTACAATCCCTTTCCAGGGAGAGACTTTGAGTAGTACGTGATCTCCAACATTGAATTCCAGAGGCTTTCGACGATTGTCAGCATAGCTCTTTTGGTGATCTCTAGCAGCTTTAAGTCTATCTTTGATTTGGAAGATGTCTCTTGAATGATCTTTGGGCCCGTAAGCTGACTCTCACCAACTTCAGCCCAACAAACTGGGGATCTACATTTCCTCCCGTACAATGCTTCAAATGGAGTGCATCCAATGCTAGTATGGTAGCTGTTATTGTAGGAAAACTCGATCAGCGGTAGATGAGTATCCCAACTGCCACCAAAATCAATAACACATGCCCTCAGCATGTTCTCTAGCGTCTGTATTGTGCGTTCACTTTGGCCATCTATTTGTGGGTGATAGGCGGTACTCATATCTAATCGAGTGCCCATCGCTTTCTGTAGTGTTTGCCAAGATCGTGAAGTAAATCGGCTGTCTCGGTCAGATATGATTGACATCGGCACCCCATGCCGTGTCACGACCTCTTTGAAGTACAACCTTGCTAGCTTATCTATTGTATAGTTTTCTCGGATAGGCAAAAAGTGAGTGAATTTTGTCATTCGATCCACTACGACCCATATCGAGTCATGTCCGCTAGGCGTCCTTGGGAGTTTGGTAATAAAATCCATGGCTATGTTCTCCTACATCCACTCGGGAATTTCAGGTTGCTGTAATAATCCCGATGGTTTTTGATGTTCAGCCTTAACTTTCGAGCACGTCAAGCATCGGCTTACATACATAGCAATGTCTCTCTTCATGCCTGGGCACCAGTATAGATCCTTAAGATTGTGATACATCTTGTCTGCACCAGGATGAAGAGAATATCGTGTCTTATGCGCTTCCTCCATAATCAGGGTACGAACGTCTCCCTATTTGGGTACCCATATGCGATCCATGAAGTACTGTATGCCATCATCCTTGCAAATCATCTGCTTGTCTAACCCTCGGAATTCTTCTCCTGCAAAGTTTTCTTCTTTCAATGCCTCACTTTGTGCAAGTTGGATCTGAGCCTTCATGTTCGTTTGAATAGTCAATCCCAAGGCTCGAACACGTAGTGGTTTCACGCGTTCTTTACGACTTTGTGCAAGTTGGATCTGAGCCACCACATTTGCTTTCCCCGGATGATGCTGGATTTCGCAATCATAGTCACTAAGTAGTTCTACCCAACGTCATTGTCACATGTTGAGTTCCTTTTGATTCAGGATGTGTTGAAGGCTCTTATGATCTGTGTAGATGATACACTTGGTGCCATATAGATAATGCCTCCATATCTTAAGTGCAAATACTACAGCGCACAACTCCAAATCATGAGTTGCGTAGTTCTTTTCGTGCACCTTAAGTTGTCGCGATGCATAAGCAATTACCTTTTCTCTTTGCATTAGCACACATCCCAATCCTTGATGTGAAGCATCGCAGTACACCACAAAATCATCAGTTCCTTTCGGAAGGGACAGTATTGGAGCGTTGCACAGCTTTTCTTTCAACGTCTGGAAAGCTCGTTCTTGTGCATGTCCCCAATCAAACTTCTTGTCCTTCTGAGTCAACATGGTCAATGGTTGTGCGATTTTTGAAAAGTTCGCAATAAACCGTCGGTAATACCCGGCCAATCCCAAGAATTGTCGGATTTCTGATGGTGTTTGGGGTGTATCCCATTTCTTCACAGCTTCAATTTTGTCGGGGTCCACATGAATTCCATCTTTGTTAACCACATGACCCAAAAACTTCACTTCTTGAAGCCAGAATTCACACTTCAAGAATTTGGTGAAAAGTTTCTCTTCCCGCAACAGTTCTAGAATTGCTCGAAGGTGTTTCTCGTGATCCTCTTTTGAACGAGAGTAAATGAGTATGTCGTCGATGAATACGATCATGAACTTATCTAGGTAAGGCTTGCACACGCGATTCATTAAATCCATAAAGACAGCTGGTGCGATGGTCAACCCAAACGGCATGACCAAGAACTCATAGTGTCCATAACGAGTCCGTAATGCCGTCTTTTGTATATCTGCTTCGTGAACCCTCAGCTGATGATATCCAGAACGAAGATCAATCTTAGAGAAATGTGAATCTCCTTGCAATTGATCTAATAAGTCATCAATTTTGGGAAGAGGGTATCGATTCTTCACAGTCAACTTGTTCAACTCGCGAAAATTGATACACATGCGGAATGACCCGTCTTTCTTTTTGACAAATAGAACCGGTGCTCCCCCTGGCGAATGACTCGGTTGAATAAAACCCTTCTCCAATAGCTCTTGTAGTTGGCTAGATAACTCTTGCACTTCAGATGGTGCTAACCGATACGGTGCTTTTGCTACCGGCGTAGCTCCAGGAACCAACTCAATACGAAATTCCACTTGTCGTAGAGGAGGCAAACCCGACAAATCATCAGGAAATACTTCCGGATAATGTCGCACTACAGGAATATCTGCCAACCTGTTGCCTTCTTCTTTCTTTTCCACTACATGGGCCAGAAGTGCGTAGCACTGCTTTCGTAGACATCGACGCGTCTTCATGCAAGAAATAAGCTTTAGAGTTCTTCCCGGTCGTTCTCCTTGAATCTTGAGTATCTCCCCATCTGGCATGGGGATTCGTACTACTTTCTCCCGACAAACAATCTCGGCTCCGTGTTTCGACAACCAATCCATTACCACAATCACATTGAAGCTCCCTAGCTCGAAAGGTATTAAGTCTATGTCGAATGCATGGTTCTCTAATATCATGGAGCACTGTCTAATAATCCTATCTGCTTGTACAATTCTACCGTTGGCCATTTCTATAGAAAAGCTAGTTTCTAGCCTACTAGGGTTCAAGGCAAGCATGTGTGCAAAATCAAAAGATATGAAACTATTGTCTGCTCCCATATCAAACAATATAGAGGCGAAGTGGCTGTTTAGAAGATACGTACCCGTGACAACATTTGGATCCTGACCGGCATCATTAGCTCCAATGACGAAGGCACGTCCTCTGGCAGCATATCCTTGATTCCCCTGACCCGGATTACCGGCTATGGCCAGCGCTTGCTGCTGGTTATTTCCCTGTTGTCCCGGTGCCCTATTCAATCGAGGGCACGTGCTTCTGAAGTGATCAAGGCCTCCGCATTCATAGCAAGCCCTGGCATTCCTGGTGGGGTTAACCGCGTTGATGGGCGCTACCAGGTTCGGCGCAGTTCTACAATCCTTCGCTAGGTGCTCCAGGCGCCTACAGTTTGTACATATCCGACACGGCATTGCTGGGGGATGGTGATAGTTACACTTGTTGCACTTAGGATGCGGTCCAGTGTAATCCTTCCTTCCTTGTGTAACAGCCACAAAGTTTCGGGTTGTCTTGGCCTTCTTATTGAATCTTCCGGCATTAGACCGGCTCGTTTCCCCAAACTCCTTTTTCTTCTCTGCTCCCCTACCCAGCATCCCTGTTCTCACTATCTCATCAGTCAGAGCGCCGGCCCTCAGAATTGCGCTCTAGATCGTAGGAGGAGCAGCTGCTGTTACCAATGCTCGGATTTGAGGCACTAGTCCCCAAATGTACCTTTCAATCCTTTTTGATTCCGGTGCTACCAGATGTGGAACCAATCTTGCCAACTCATGGAAACGATCGGTGTATGCTGCGTGGCCAGCTCCTACCATCGCATGGTTCCAGAATTCTTGCTCAAGTTTCTGCATCTCATTGAGAGGATAGTATTCCTCAGAAATCAATGCTTTAAACTCATCCCAAGTCATCTGCATTACTGACTCCCTTCCTCTAGCCTGAACCTGGGTGTTCCACCAGGTTAATTCCTTGCCCTGCAGTGAACATGTGGCATACTTGATTCTTTGACTGTCGAGGCATTCACTGATATCAATTACTGCCTCCATCTTTTCAAGCCACCTGGTCAAGGATACCGCTCCACCTTTTCCATCAAATTCTCGGGGTTTGCAGGCCACAAATTCTTTGTATGAGCATCCCCGTCTAGTATTGTCGATTCCAGTTTCGTTCCCAGTGGCTCCTCCAATACCAGTGTCTTACCCCGTTCCTTGATTGTGTTGACCATTAGTATTATGATCCCCGTGGAGAGGATGATTAAGAAGGGTGCCGTTCACTTGAGTCACAATGGTTGGAATCAGTGCAGCTAACTGCTGGGCAATCATATCAGCTATGTCAGGGTTTTCAGTTCCCTGATTGTTGCCAGCTGGAGCACCACCTGTTCTTGGTGGTCTACCCTAACCCCTACCTTGCACGACCTCACCTTCTTGATTGGTTCTATGTGTGACTCTTCGAGGCGGCATCTTCTAATCATAGAAAGGTGTAAACTTTAGTCACCTTAAGATACACGCATGATTTCACTTATCAAGTTTCAATAACCCCTGCTTCGGTCCATCAAGATCATTACGTAGCCCAGTTTAAGCACATTCTTAGTATACCGGTGATGTTTATATATAGGGTTCCCCGTAGCGTTCCCACCACATCCCCGATATACCTTGAATGACACCTAAACTGGTTACATAGCATCCCAATTTTCCTTAGCATCATCTCAAAGAATAACGTATTGTATGTGTAGAGGGTATCATCACTCCTCTACATTCATGTAATCCACTATCACTCTAAACATTCAATCAGTTCCTTAGTTACTGAAATGCTAAGTGAAGGAATGTCTCGTAAAAAATAAGGTCAATGTTATGATTGAAAATACCATGAAGGCTCTAAGTAGGACAGGACTTAAGTAATAGCATGTGTTAGTTTAGTTACCCTTATCAAGGTCTTACTAGAATTATGATCCTAACACCTTAGGGTATAGAATAGAAACATGTAATACTCATGATCATTACCTCATGGTAAGATTAGCCAGACTTCTCATGCACAACGAATTGTAATTACGTGTGCACCCGTAATGGTAATTTGCCTTGCATGATCACCCTTAGCTTCACCTACCCCAAGTTAACATCATAGTATTATCCAGATTCATTAAGCACAAATCATGTAATGTCCTCATGTCCTTGAGCCAATAGTATTCCAATAATAGTATGTAATAGCAAGTAAATTTCCAAGCACATATCACAATATGTCTAAATAATAGCTGCCTATCCTTCATACTTTTAGGATTTCAGGCATATCCATGTTAGGGTCGGATTTAGTATTTGAGATCGACGCTACGCGTGATCACCGAAGTTTCCTTCTGTTTAGGTATCTCGGCCTAATGATATGATACAAACGTAAAGTTCTAGTATAAAGGTATCCCATGGAGAAAAGACTAAGAGTAATAGTGTCTTCCTCAGGAAAATCAGATAGTAAGCACATACGTATATAATCAGGTATAGAGGCAAGAAACAAGCATAGAGGAACATACATTAAATCCATAGATTTAATATACTTGACCCATTTGCCTTATAGACTTGTGTATTGACCATAGTTTATCACTTATCCCAGAAATCCCCAGGTAAGCATAACTGGTCTCGCAATGAGATTTATATGATATGCTTGCCTTAGCCCGAAGGCCTTTTGCCAGGAAATCCAGAATACAGGTGTCTATGTGTCATACAAATCATGAAAAACATTTAGGTAATATCAAATGCACACAATCCCTAGCATGCATTCTATATGAAGGTTCTTAGGTTATAGTCTAGGTCGAGTGCTCTACCTAATTCTCTATAACCAAGGCTCTGATACCAATCTGTCACACCCCCGCTTATAGCGGAAACACGAGGATGTAACGGACGAGATCGTCATAACACTTGGTTAGTTTACAGAGACATAATATATGCAACAATCCACGTGTCATGACGTCACCCGACACAATGGTGACTTGTGTCGTGGTTAGTCAGTTCCACGACTATCATAGTCTATTAATTCAATAAAATCAGATCCAACATACAGAATATTCAACATAGTGTTCATAAGCAAAAACAATGATAGGCAAACACTAATGCAAGTCTATTGAAATCCTGAGGGTCTCTGCTAAGGCATCGGCTCTAGCTATCCTCTTTGATTATGATCACCAGAAAAGATTTGCTCAAAATTGTCAACAATAATGTTGGTGAGCTTCGCAGGTTTAAATTATAAACATGTAATTGATGCTGTATAGAGTTTGTTGTGGAATACCTTGCATACAGTTATAAGCGAGCAAGATCACATATCATGAGTTTCATACAACCAAACCTAATGACGTACACAAAGAAACTTGTCAGATTATATTCACCCAAGGCCCGTTCTTGGCAGTAGTGATGGTACTCACAAGTAACTATTCGTCAAGGGTGGGGGTGTCAACCCAGTAGTACTACTAATACCTATCCGTTGGTTCCAACACCGGAATTAATGGTTGTAAGAGATCCACAAAGTAACACCATGTATGCATCAGATATGTGCTCACAAAATAGTATCACGTTGATTCCAAGTATGAAAATTATATGTATGATGTACAGCATTGAAAACGAGTGAGCATACTTTTCCCCATGTTTGTAAAAGATTGAAACAATTGTATAAGCATATAAGGGGCCACGAAACTCACCTTGAATTGAGATGATAATGAAATGAACAAAAGCCTCAAAGAAAAAGGGAAATCCACGATCAAACACGTTCAACACCTATTATTAATTGTAATTAAGTTTTTAAAATGTGTTCATTGCGAATAAATACATTCGGTCAGATTCGGGTCGGTTCGGTTTGACACGCGACACGCACACAATTAGATGTACATATTCTTTGTAATCTTTTGAAATAAACATTATTTAATATTGATTACAATATCGTATTAACCATTAATAATTTATTAATTTATTTTATTAATTAGAGTATATTTTAATAACCTATAATTACATTTGTAAATAATTTGTGAAATTATAAGAGGTTTAATTTCTATGATTTTCATGATTATTTCATAATTACACACAATATAGTGTCTATTTTTTATAAAAATAATTATTTATAATATTTATAAATAACATTTTGTAAAAATTATTAGGGTTTTTAAACCAAATAAATTTTCAAAAAATATTTATGTAACATTTTAAATAAGGAAAACTTATAAAAGCTTATTTTTATGATTTTCAGGAATTTTTATATATTTTATTGAAGCTTGAAAAGCATTAAAAAATAGTTGTAGGTAGCCGGGTTCGAACCCGGGATCTCCAACTCACACACCCACACTCATACCAGTGACCCAAGGCATCCAGCCGTGATAACCCTTGGTTCCATTTAATTTTAAACAGGTTTAACCTGTTTCCCCCAATTCCATATAAACCCTAGAATGAAATCGATCAAATTGAACCCGAATTTGAAGTTAATAATCAAATTAATGTTGGGGCTTTTAATCCCCATGTAAAAACGAGTATGTACGTGTGTTTAATTACCTGTTTTGAACTGAGTTGATGATAAAAACAGACAAGAACAAGTCGCGGTTATCTTGATTCCAAACGATGATCAAACTTTGATAGAGATCAAATTAATTGCATAGATAGCTTCAAATGATTTTAATGATCGAAAGCCCTCTGTAAATTTTAAGTTAGAAAGGTCAGAGGGTGGTGTTCGATTAGTTGCAGGTCGCGGATGAGGGAGAGAATCGAATTCAATGTAGGTATGTGTTTCAAATGCAATTTCAAGTTGTATTCAATTGGGGTTATATATAGGATTGTTCATGTCGAATTAATTTGATTTTTAATAGCATTTGAGTGTATTTGTGAGCTGGAATCGCATCCGAGCATAAAGTGGGTTTGTGAGATGTTAATTGACTGATTAAACGCGTCTAAATGGTGTATTCCAGTTTGAATTGGGCCCACGAAATGATTTGGTCCGCTTGTGCGGATTGAAATGGAATATTTTGGATGATTTGGTCGTCGCCGGAGCTCGCCGGAAGCTCGCCGGAGTTCGGTGCCGGAAATACGAAGGGGAAATGGTCTGGGGGTTGGTTGTGTAATTTTAAAATTACACTTTTGGTCCCTGTGGTTTTCAAATTATTATTTCATGTATGAAAGTTTCCTTTTAAAGTTTCAGAAATGGCAAAATACCCCCTGTACTTATTTATTTTTATTATTTGTTATTATTTTTATTATTATTATTATTATTATTATTATTATTATTATTGTTATTGATATTATTATTATCATTATTATTATTATTATTATTGTCATTATTATTATCATTATTATTATTATTATTATTATTGTTATTGTTATTATTATTACGAACGAGTATCCGAAAAGTTCGGTTAAAATGATAAATAGACTATGAAAAATAATAAATACGTGAGGATAGTTAGTGCACACGGAGGGTTAACGAGCTTAATGTTAATTGACGGACCTGCTAGTGACAGATGTCACACACCATCGCATTTACCACATGATCTTCAACAAGAAGAATCTTAGGTTTCCTTTCTGATTTGGAAAGATCTTGAATGTTTCTAGAACTTTGTTCATCAGTAGGTGAGCATGAAGCCACAGGTAGATCATAGTGATTCTCTTTTTCTTTCTTGATGCAGTTTGTGTTTTCATTTTCTTAGGTACACTTTGAAGAACTTTCGGGTTCTGATGAATTATCAAAAGAAGAAAATTCATCATCGATTAAGCTGACTGCTTTAGTGTTTACTTTATGTGCAATGGCAGAGCCGTTAGAGGTAAAAACAGAGCCTAGAGTGTGTGGCTGGAACTGAAAGAAGCCACAGCTGATGTCATCATCTGATGGCTCGTTGTCAGCCATATCATCAAATCCATCTGTATCATCTAAGCTGTCACACGCATGTGAAACCTTATGAGGTAGAACAAATGTGAAAGTAGACCCACAATGTTCTTGATATTGTGAGATGTCACACTTAGAATATTTACTTGACAATGCTCCAACCTTCTCCTTTTCTTGACAGTTGAACGAGGGAAAAGGATTTCCATTCCCACTCTTCTTTGGCTTTGTGCACTCACGCTTGAAGTGCCCCTTCTCTCCACAATTGAAGCACGTGACTTTGGTTTTCTCAAATCCAAACGTTTTGTCTTTTGTTGCAACCAAATTCTACCCCATCTTCTTGACAAAACTTCTTGGCCCTTCTAACAGCACTAGCTAATGCCCACATAATATCCATGCGTTCCAGCTCAGTTCATCAACTTGCTTGTAGTCCTCGTCAGCAAGATGACAGTTCACAATCTTACCAGCAACTAACCCATCATAAGATTGGACAACAGCAGCTAGAAGATCCCTATGTTTTTTAGCAACTTCCACAGTGACATTTCCGAGATTCTCGGTCTTTAACTTGGTAGTATTTGTCTCAGGAATAATATATTGGGTGCTAGTTGACCCTGACGTTTCAGTTCCTGATGAGTTGCTTTGGGAAGGTGCAGAAGAGTTAGACACAAATGTTGTTTGAAGCGGTGCGCTTGATGTAGAAGGAGTTAGAATTGAGTTGTATAGTGTAGGATTCTGAGCATAGAATCCTTTCTTTGCTTTGTATTTCTGATGCAGCTCTTCCTCCCTTAACTTCAAAATGAAATCATTTATATCTAAAGTGGCAAGAATGTCGTTTTGCCTTAAAATAGACACAAATGGATCCCATTTATCTGGCAGACCATCAACAAAGCTAGAGACTTTATCTTCCATGGATGTGGTCACGCCATGAGTGTGCAACTCACTCATCAGATGATAGAATCTGTCGATGATATCATCCAAGCTCTCTTTCCAATTGGTGAGAAATTGTCAAATTCCTTTTTAAGAGCTTTTGCCTTCAGTGCTTTCAGAGTTGCATTTCCTTCGTCTCTCTTTTCTAAGGCTTCCCATAATTTCTTAGACTGCTTGTTCTCAGAAAACTGATGAAATATATCCTTAGGTATAGACTGAGTCAACAAGGCATATGCTTTCTTTTCAGCATTATGCATAGTCTTCTGGGATTCACTCATTCCTCCCAAAGTTAGCTTTACCCCATTAGCACTAATTGGTACCACATAACCAGTCTCAATAGACGTCCACAGATTGGGGTTAACTCCATTCAGGTAGATTTCAAACCGCTATTTCCACTGTGGGTATTCATCCAACGTTAACAGCTTTGGCGGTTTGTTGTGGTTCCTGATCTCACTTTCCAGAAGTAGAAGATTCTGGATGCGAGAGTCCTTTCCAGCAGTAAAAGTAGAGAACTGATCTTTCATTTCTTTAAACTTGGTGAACTAAGAACAAAACAAATTGACTTATGCGATTGGACAAGCCGACTGGTTCAACCGTGCAATTGAAGGATGCGAATGGCTTCAATCGTGCGATTGTATTCAGTCGTGCGAATGAACAAGACGAATGAGTTCAACCGTATGTAATACTTCAACCGTGTGAATGAACTATGCGAATGAGTTTAGTCATGCGATTGAACTATGCAAATGGGATTCAGTCTCGCGATTGGGCCAATCGTGCGACTGAAGCTGCTGCTGCGGTAAAAATCGAATTTTTTGAACACTTGACTCAAAATTACGAATTTTCAAGAACCCTAATCTGCCGAATGGGAAAAGGTCAAAACTTTTAACACAGAGACTCGACAAAAACAAGTTTTGAAGCGAAAAAGTGTATCTTTTGAATGAAAAACGTTAGTTTTGACACCAAAACCAATTGAATCCATGCAGAATCACGAGCCTAAGCTCTGATATCACTTGTTAGGACCGTGTACGTACAGAGTACTAACAGATTCTGCTTGAAACCAAATCAAATAGCGCGGAATTCTATTTGATTGGCGATCCAATCAGTGAGAACGAATAACCCAATCGATCTTACGATGAAACAAACGTTAAAAACGGTTTGAAATCGATCAGGAACAAACTATGAACTTGGATTTGCGACTTGGGACGCTCTGGACGGCTAGGGTACGGAGTATTATGAAATGTTATGTTTTTCCACGAATTATGTGGTATTTATAGGTTATCAGTTGTCACACCCCAATCTGTCACACCCTCAATTTCCACGAACGGGGTTTTACCGTCAGGTGTGTGACATAACCAGGATCTCAAATGAGCATCAGTTACTCCAAACGACTCGATAATTACAAATCATATAAGTTGCTTAATTTTAATGAACCAAACCAAATATATTTAAGTATTGTAGAAGCGAAAATAGGAAAACATTTAACAACGGTTTTGGAACACACAAACACGCGTCCAATCCAATTTATGTAAAGTACATGAAATTAAATCTTGAAAACAGTTTGGGATGAACGCGGAATGACATGCAGTGGATGCTATGCTCCTAAAGCTGCCACATCAATGTCCTGAGAGAAAACATGCAAAAGTCAGTACAAGACTGGTGAGTTCACAGGTTTATCAGAAAACAGTAAGTATCAGTAATGAAATTCCCGGAGTTTGTAATCAAAGCATATAATGGGTAGCTAGTCCATAATGATCACTATGTGTACGAAGTCGCGACCGAGCTGACATGTAATCAAATAATAAAGTAGGTCCGGCTGTGGATTCCCCACCATAACGCTGTAAAACAGGATAACCGTTCACCCGTTTGACCAGCTAGCGCGACTAGCCCGGGCGAGGTATGTCAATCCCAGTAGATCTACTAACAATCACCTCACTATTTGCATATTAACGGTCCAAAGGGTAAAGTATACAAACATAGTATCATGTATATGCAGTATCACAAAAACCCAATGTAATGTAACGTTTATGAAAACAGCGAGTTCCTCTCCCCCAAAAATAGTATAAAGTAAACGTGGGCTGTAAACTCACGTGGCGTGTAAGTATCTATATAAGATGATTAACTAGGATGATAATCGTTGTTCCAATGAACGCCTTCACGAGGTACCTAAACATGTATATATATTTTAAGATTTAGGTTATTAATAAGGTTTAACGATTATACGAAACTAGGGTTTTGATAAGAATTTGAGGTTTTTATAAGTAATAAGTTTTTAACGTAATCATTTAAGTTTTGATTCAATTAAAAGGACTATTCATTTAATTATCTTAAAAGAAAACAATTTAAATATAAAGGTTAGGTATACATTTTAAAACATCATTGTATCAAAAGATTTATGATTTATTATTTGAAACAAATGATAATTAATAAGTTAAAATAAGAAAATAATACAATTGTATTATTGAACATGTAATGTTTTAATAAAATAAACAATATTTGAATCTATTTTATAAAAGTTAGTCTAATTATATCATTTGTTTTGAAGTTAATAAAAAACTGTTAAGATATTTTAGGAAATAAATTCCAAAAAATTAATTTGGTGGTTTTAAAAATAAACAGCGTTTATAAAATAATTTTATAATTTTTAGGTATTTTTTGTAATTTTTAAAAGCCTGGAAAGCCTTTAAAAAAATAAAAGAGGGTGCCCGGAGTCGAACCCGGGACCTCTTGGATTACAATGTGAGCGTAGGACCAGTGAATCAAAGGCATACCGCCGCGAAATGATCTGGTTCCAATTTCTTTTAAACACTAATAGTTGTTCAGGTCCTGTAAGTTGGCTTTCTCCTACTTCTGCCCAACAGATAGGAGTTCGGCACTTACGTCCATACAGTGCCTCAAATGGAGCTGCCTTGATCGAGGTGTGATAACTGTTATTGTAGGAGAACTCAACCAATGGTAAATGAGTTTCCCAGCTGCTGCTAAAATCGATCGCACAGGTACGCAACATGTCTTCCAGTGTTTGGATTGTATGCTCGCTTTGACCATCGGTCTACGGGTGATACGCAGTACTCATATCCAGCCGCGTTCCTGATGATTGTTGTAATGATTGCCAGAAGTGAGAAGTGAACCGAGCGTCACGATCTGAAATGATAGTTATCGGCACGCCATGCCGAGAGACTATTTCCCTTAAATAGATACGTGTCAGCTTCTCCATTCGATCAGTCTCTCGGATTGCCAGAAAGTGTGCGGATTTCGTTAAGCGATCTACTATAACCCAATGGTATCGCATCCGCTGGGATTCCTAGGTAACTTCGTGATGAAGTCCATAGAGATTTGCTCCCATTTCCACACTGGAATTTTGGTTGTTGGAGTAATCCGGATGGTCTCTGGTATTCTACCTTAACCTTGGAACAAGTTAGGCATCTGCTTACGTATGTGGCTATCTCTGCTTTCATTTTTGGCCACCAGTAAAATTCTTTCAGGTCCTGATACATCTTGTCTAAACCTGGATGGATCGAGTAACGTGACTTATGAGCTTCATCCATTATCAGCTCTCGCAAATTCCCGTACTGTGGTAACCAGATCCGTTCCATAAAATAACGGATTCCATTAGCTTTAATCTCCAACTGTTTCTCCATGCCTCGCATGGATTCTGCTTCCCGATTCTCCGTCTTCAAGGCCTCAGATTGAGCAGCTTTGATTTGCACTGGTAGGTCAGAGTGGATAGTCATTTGCAATGTGCGCACCCGACGAGGCTTTAGGGTTTCCTTACGACTAAGGGCATCGGCTACCACATCAGCTTTACCCGGGTGATACTTGATCGCACAATCGTAGTCATTGAGTAATTCCAACCATCGTCGTTGCTGCATATTCAGTTCCTTCTGATCATATATGTGCTGGAGGCTCTTATGATCTGTATAGATCATGCACTTGGTTCCATATAATTAGTGCCTCCAGATCTTCAAGGCAAACACTACAGCTCCCAGTTCCAGATTATGCGTTGTGTAGTTCTTCTCATGCACCTTAAGCTGTCTAGATGCATAAGCTATGACTTTGTCACGTTGCATCAATACACACCCCAAACCCTGGATGGATGCATCATAGTAAACTACAAAGCCATCAGTTCTTTCTGGTAAGGCATGGATTGGTGCGCTGCAGAGTTTGTCTTTAAGCGTCTGAAACGCTGTTTGCTCTTTGCTGCCCCACTTGTAAACTGTTCCCTTATGAGTTAGGGCAGTCAAAGGTTGCGCCAATTTCAAAAATCCTTCTATAAACCTCCGGTAATAGCCTGCCAAACCAAGGAATTATCGCACCTCAGTAGGCGTCTTTGGTGCCGGCCAATCCTTAATTGCTTCAATCTTTGAAGAATCAACATGTATACCCTTTTCATTCACCACATGCCCAAGGAAATGCACTTCGCGCATCCAGAAGTCACATTTTGAGAATTTGGCATAAAGTTGTTCATCCCTCAACAATTCTAGTATGGTTCTCAAATGTTCCTCATGATCCTCCTTATTACGGGAGTAGACCAGTATATCATCGATGAATACAATGACAAACTTATCCAAATAAGGCTCGCAGACGCGATTCTTGAGGTCCATGAAAACTGCTGGGGCATTGGTCAGTCCGAACGGCATTACAGCAAACTCATAGTGCCCATAGCGAGTCCGGAACGCAGTCTTGGAGATGTCTTCCTCTCGAACCCTCAACTGATGATAACCTGATCTCAAATCAATTTTGAAATAGTAGCTTGATCCTTGCAATTTGTCGAACAAGTCATCGATACGCGGAAGTGGATACTTGTTCTTGATCGTCACCTTGTTCAATTCATGGTAGTCAATGCACATCCTGACGGTTCCATCTTTCTTTTTAACGAAAAGCACTGGAGCTCCCCAAGGTGAAGAGCTGGGACGTATGAATCCCTTGTCTAACAATTCTTGCAATTGCTTAGACAGCTCTTGTAGTTCGTTCGGTGCCAGACGGTATGGCGCCCGAGCGATCGGAGCTGCTCCAGGTGCTAATTTAATCTGGAATTTCACCTGCCTGTGTGGAGGAAGGCCAGGTAAGTCTTCGGGAAATACTTCAGGAAAGTCTCTCACAACCGGAATATCTTCGACTCGCCTTTCATCCGTCTTCGTTTCAGTAACAAGTGCCAACAAGGAAAAGTTTCCTTTCCTGAGACATTTCTGAGCCTTCAAATATGATATGATGCCGACCACCACACCCACCTTATCACCTTCCACTGTAAGAATTTCATCGTCCGAAATGGGTAACTTGATCAGCTTCTCCTTGCAAATGATCTCAGCACTGTTCTTGGATAACCAATCCATCCCGACCACTACATCGAAGCTTCCGAGTGTGACAGGAACAAGGTCTATGCAAAAAGTGTGTCAAGATAAGCCTAGCTTACAGTTTCTAAACACTTGGGTTGCTGTTATCGTCCTACCATCGGCTATTTCTATAGTGTACTCAGAAGTCAGGTTACTAGGTACCATTCCTAGTACTTTGCTAAATTTTAGGGATACTTAACTTTTATCAGCACCGGAGTCAAATACAACAGAGGCGAAACATTCATTAATAGAGAATCTACCATATACATAAATAAGTAAATATCCAACCAGATATCAAAAACCAAATCTATCAGTCGCATAAAAATAACCCCTTTGTCTTGGAATGAAAAGAAGAGAGGTCCAAGAATTTAAAGTAACAGACAAGCTAGTAAATCAGTTCGAATCCGAGGGATTAGGACATATGTCATGGTTTGAATTTCATCCGAATTCGAGGTAAGAGTGAGCATTCATACAAGTAGAATTGAAAGATAGTTTCCACATCAATAGCCATGTTCTATGAAAATAGAAAATTTCTTGCTCACGGTATGGAAACGATGACTTATACCGACTACAATGTTACCATCCAACCAAATTCACCGGACTTAGCATGCACGACAATTACAATTACGTGTGCACCCGTAATGGTAATTTGCTTTGCATGATCACCCCCGGTTCCTCCTATCAGGCTAACATATCTTGTCAAGTACAGTGGTCATCACGATAGAAGTACCAAATATGTATGTATTATATCGGGGTCGATCAATCAAAGTATACAAAAGGATCAGTAAGGTTCAGGAATCGTTGACACGCCAAGGAAATTTGACCTATTTGCCTTAGAGACTTGTGTATTGACCATAGTTTATCACTCATCCCAGAAATCCCCAGGTAAGCATAACTGGTCTCACAATGAGATTTATACGATATGCTTGCCTTATCCCGAAAGCCTTTTGCCAGGAAATCCAGAATACAGGTGTCTATGTGTCGCAGGGATATGTTAAAGCAAAAGTTTTCAGGTAACCAAAAGTTTAGGAAATTCGTAAGTAACCCTTCCCGTGACTCACAGCAACTCGGAGTCACCATCCCTGTAGTCGTAAGCTCACAGGGATATGTTAAAGCAAAAGTTCTCAGGCAACCAAATTAAGTAAGCACAACTTAATAATCTATGTGTGTGTGACTAATGCAATTCCAGCTATAGTCTAAAATGCAATGCAAATGAGATGCAAAGTTCATTTTAGTTCGCTATAACTAATGCTCTGATACCAATCTCTCACACCCCAATCTGGCACACCCTCAATTTCCACGAACGGGGTTTTACCGTCAGGCGTGTCACATAACCAGGAACTCAGATAAGCATCAGTTACACCAAACATCTCGATAATTACAAATCATAAAAGTAGCTTAATTTTAATGAACCAAACCAAATATATTTAAGCATTACGGAAGCGAAAACAGGAAAACATTTAACAACGGTTTGGAACACGCAAACATGCATCCAATCCAATTTATGTAAAGTACATGAAATTAAATCTTGAAAACAGTTTGGGATGAACGCGGAATGACATGCAGTGGATGCTGTGCTCCTAAACGTGCCACATCAATGTCCTGAGAGAAAACATGCAAAAGTCAGTACAAGACTGGTGAGTTCACAGGTTTATCAGAAAACAGTAAGTATCAGTAATGAAATTCCCGGATTTTGTAATCAAAGCATATAATGGTAGCTAGTCCATAATGATAACTATGTGTACGAAGTCGTGACCGAGCTGACATGTAATCAAATAATAAAGTAGGCCCGGCTGTGGATTCCCCATCACATTACTGTAAAACAGGATAACCGTTCACCCCGTTTGACCAGCTAGCGCGACTAGCCCGGGCAGGTATGTCAGTCTCAGTAGATCTAGTAACAATCACCTCGTTATTTGCATATTAACGTCCGAAGAGCAAAGTATACAAACATAGTATCATGTATATGTAGTATCACAAAAACCCAATGTAATGTAGCGTTTATGAAAATAGCATGTTCCTCTCCCCAAAAAATAGTATAAAGTAAAAGTGGGGCTGTAAACTCACATGGCGTGTAAGTATGTATATAAGATTAACTAGGATGATAATCGTTGTTCCAATGAACGCCTTCAAGATGTACCTAAACATGTATATATATTTTAAGATTTAGGTTATTAATAAGGTTTAACGATTATACGCGAACTAGGGTTTTGATAAGAATTTGGGGTTTTTATAAGTAATAAATTTTTAACGTAATCATTTATGTTTTAATTCAATTAAAAGGACTATTCATTTATTTATCTTAAAAGAAAACAATTTAAATATAAAGGTTAGGTATACATTTTAAAACATCATTGGATCAAAAGATTTATGATTTATTATTTGAAACAAATGATAAATTAACAAGTTAAAATAAGAAAATAATACAATTGTATTATTGAACATGTAATGTTTTAATAAATAAACAATATTTAAATCTATTTTATAAAAGTTAGTCTAATTATATCATTTGTTTTGAAGTTAATAAAAAGTGTTAAGATAATTTAGGAAATAAATTCTAGAAAACTAATTTGTGGTTTTAAAAATAACAGCGTTTATAAAATAATTTTTATAATTTTTAGGTATTTTTTGTAATTTTTAAAAGCCTGGAAAGCCTTTAAAAAAAATAAAAGAGGGTGCCCGGGGTCGAACCCGGGACCTCTTGGATTACAATGTGAGCGCAGGACCAGTGAACCAAAGGCATACAGTCGCGAAATGATCCGGTTCCAATTTCTTTTAAACACTAATAGCTGTTGATACATATGTACCTAGATTCTGATCTCAATGTAATATCTTTGTAATGTCTTACATTTACATATATGTAACTGAAAGATGATTAATGAAATGCAAATGGTTGAATGTGCTTATAATGTTTAATGTTTCATTAATGAGTTGTGTAATGTATGGTTGATAAATTATATAGGTAGGTGATTGTTTGAATTGATATGCGTAATGTAATGAAACTAATACGTTCAAACTTATCATTATGAAGTTATCATGCGAATGGCCCATGCCAATGGACCATACGCATGAACAACTTCATGCGAATGACTCAGTCGCACGACTGAACCAGGAGACTGGATCAGTCGTAAGACTAGAGCATGAGATTGAACCAGTCGTACGACTGAATGCTCAGTCATCCGTATGGATCAAGCGCATAGCTCAATCGCACGACTGAACAATGTGTATAGTTCAGTCGCACGAATAAGAAACCCTTACCTATAAATACCACCTAATTCGTGGTAAAGAATAAGACTTCGAATACTTGTAACCCAAGTCGACCCAGAGCGTCCTGTTCGTCCATTCCAAGTTCATAGAACGTCTGAGATCATCCCTAGTCCATTCTTAACGTTTCCTAATCATTAGGTTTGATCTTGATTACGTTCTCCCTGATTGGATCACCAATCAAATAGGATTCCGCACTATTTGATCCGGGATAACGAAGAATCAGTTAGTACTCGTACGTACACGGTCCTAACAAGTGGTATCAGAGCATAGGCTCTTGATTCTTCATGGATTCAATCAAGTTTTTTGTAAAGTCAATGTTTTACGCGAAAAGATCCAATCTTTCTGCTAAAAAATAAGTTTTTACGTGTGCATGTTCTGCAAAATCAATATTTTGTCGACTTACAGCCGTCTAGGGTGTCAAAACTTGCGTTTTAGGTCAAAAGTTGCAAAAAAGCTCGATTTCAGCAGACTCAGTCGCATGATTATCTCAATCATACGACTGAAGTCCAGTCGCCTGTTCATTCGCCCGATTGAGTCAGTCGCCTACTCCAATCGACCGATTGAGTCAGTCGCCCAGTTCAGTCGCCCAGTTCAGTCGCCCAGTTGAGTCAGTCAGTCTGTTCAGTTACCAAGTGTCTCAGTCGTCTGTTCAATCGCACGATTAAGTTCAATCGCATATTGTTAGTTTCAATCGCATCCCAGTCGTACTCCCCAATCGCATTAACAGTTTTTTGTTTTCAAGTTTAAGTTAACATTCATTATGGACTCTGAAAATTTCGCGTTCTCAGCAGGGAAAGACTCAAGGATCCAGAACTTACTGCTACTGGAAAATGAGATTGGTAACCACAATAAGCCACCTAAGCTTCTGTCAATTGATGAGTTCCCGCAGTGGAAGCAGAGGTTTGAGATTCATCTCAATGGCGTGGATACTAATCTTTGGAACGCTATTGAAACTGGTTACACCATGCCAGTTGGTGCTGATGGTATACCCTTAACATTGAGTGGACTGACTGATGCTCAAAAGATTGCCTACAATGCTGAAAAGAAAGCTTACGCGATGCTCACCCAGTCTATTCCTAAAGAGATCTTCCATCAGTATTCTGATCATAAACAAAGTAAGAAATTCTGGAAAGCTCTCGAGAAAAGATATGAAGGGAGCTCAACTCTGAAGTCTTTGAAGGCCAAAGCACTTAAGAAAGAATTTGATAATTTTTCTGCTATTGGGAATGAGAGTTTGGACGACATAATTGACCGCTTCTATCATCTGATGAGTGAACTTCACACTCATGGGGTAACCACGTCTAAAGAAGAAAAGGTCTCCAGTTTGGCTGAGGGACTTCTAGAAAAGTGGGATTCGTTTATTTCCACCTTGAGATACAATTCAGTTCTTGAGACATTGGATATAAATGACTTTATCCTGAAACTGCGAGAGGAAGAAGTCAGACACAAGTACAAGGCAAAAAGGGTGCTTACTCAGGATCCTACACTCTACAATGTTACTCCTTCTTCTACTTCTACTTCCAAAATTTCCAGCGCTCCTCTGCAGACTGCTTTTGTGTCAAATGCATCACCATCAACTGATCAAGGCTCATCATCTGCTAGTGAGTCACAGGTGCATCTGGGGTTCTACAAAGTTCAACAGTTACTCAATCTACAAAGTTGATGACTGAAAATCTGGGAAAAGTAACTGGAAGTTGCAAAGGAACACATGGATCTACTTGCTGCAGTAGTTCACTCTTATGATGGGTTAGTGGCTGGTAAGATTGGAAACTGCCACCTAGCTGATGAAGACTACGAGCAGGTTGATGAGAACGAGCTGGAACGTATGGATATTATATGGAGCTGGGTATGGATATTATATGCTCTTGCAAGTGCTGTACGAAGAGCTAAAAAATTTGTGAAGAAAACAGGACAGAATCTTGTGGCTACAAAAGATACTACCTTTGGGTTTGACAAGTCCAAAGTCACGTGCTTCAACTGTGGAGAAAAGGGCCACTTCAAGAGGGAATGTGTAAAGCCTAAGAAGACTGGGAACGGAAATCCATTCTCCTCGTTCAACAGGCAAGATAAGGATAAGAAGACAGCTCCAACAGGCAGTGAGTCCAAGGCTATGGTTGCTCAAGGCGATGAAGGACAGGATTGGTCCTTCCGATCCTTATCTGACGGTGAAGCCAACATAGCATCTGTTGAAGACTTAAATGAAGACTCAGCGAGTGAGGGGGAGAGCTCAGCTGAGATTGATACTGCTGATTTGGAAGAGACTTTTGCTGCTGTTGATGAAATTGTGAAGAATGAGCTGAATGCTGAATCTGAAGCACAACCAGCGTCTCAGAATGCTTTCATGGCTGGAACGTCCTTATCTGCACAGGTAGAATCGAAAGACGAACTCTTTGCTAGACATGCTTGTGTTGATTGTGAAAAATTTAGGGAAAGCATTGACTTAAAATTTGCTAGGTTATTAGATCACAATGATAACTTAGTAAATGACCTAAAATTGTGCACAAGGCTAACAAAGTGTTAAAACAAAATGAGAACAGCTATAAGGAAAAGGTTGAAGAATTAAAGAAACAATTAAAAGAGACTGAAGTTGTTGCACTCAACCAAGAGAATGATATTAAATTCTATTTAAAGACCATTGAAGAAACTAAAAAGGATAAAGCAATTTTACAAGTTGAAAATGAGTCTTTAAAACAAAAAACTTCATAGTCTTGCGAGCTCATCGCATATTTTGAAAAACTTGGTTAAAGAGCGCAACAACGGGGAAGGTTTGGGATACAAAGTTGTGCCTCCACCACATGAGATCCTCTTGAACACCAAACAACGTCCAATTAATGATAACCCCATAAAGGATCATGTGGTGACCACTCCTCTGGTCATCGATCCGGACACAGCAGTTAACTCCGCCCCTCCGGTTTCTGACCAGAAAGCATCATCATCAGGCACAACTGGCACACAAGTCACTGGAAACCGGGTGGACGAGAATGTTCAAGCATCCTTTGGGTTGGGTCAAAAATCGACTACCACACAACCTAAGATTTCCAAAACCACTCAATCTAAATCAGTGAAACAAGAAACCCATCATCTTCAAGACAAAACACACATAATGTTAAACAAGTTAAATTTGTCAAGGGAGGTGAAAGTCTTAAAAGTGAGAACAAAAAGAAAGAACCTGAAGTTTACTCACCGCCCCACAAGAGATCTCCTAGCCCTGATGAATGGAGGTCCTGCTATACTTGTGGACAGCGCGGTCATATTTCTACAAATTGTCCTCGCTATCAGACTCCAAGAATTAAGGTTGAGCTAAACAACAAAGTTAATCTAGATTCAAAACAGCGATCTAAGACCCCTGTTAGATCAAAAACACCTATTAGGTCTAAAACACTTCTAGGTCGTTTTGTCTCCTCCACGCCAAAGGCAACACAGACAAGTCACTGACAAGTCTGTGATGCCAGCGGCAAAACCTGTTTCTGAATCTAAACCATATGCTCAAACTGTAAATCAGTCTAAGATTTACCACAAACAATCCTTTCACAGGGATGGTTTGTGGAAACCCAAAACGACTGATGTGTCTGAAAGCAAGGACAAGCTGAAAGTTGAGATTCCACCCACTGATAAAGGACAGTGGGTCGAATTCATGATGGTTGATTCCTCTGGGAAACCCAAGCCAGTCAAGGCTTGGGTCCCCCTCCTTAACTGATTATTTTCTCTTATGTGCAGGTTGTCCGCTATAGTGCGTCTACAAATACATGGATAGTAGTTAGCGGAGCTTTCAGGCACATGACAGGAAACAAGTCTCTCCTTTTCAATGTCAAACAAATTAAAGGGGGGCACGTTTCCTTTGCTGGTAACAAAGGAGGCTACATTACTGCTCAAGGCGAAGTTGGTAATGAAAAGGTAAGGTTCGACAAAGTCAATTTTGTTCAGCAATTAGAAAACATTTGCTTTCAGTGTCTCAGATATGTGACAAGGGTTTCAAAGTGATGTTTGACAACCGCAAGTGTTACATACTGAAGAAAGAGATGGAGATTCCAGAGGAGCAGGTCTTAATGTCAGCATCCAGGTACAATGATCTATATGTATTGGATATGTCTAATGCTTCTTCCTCTGATTCTACAGTTCAGTGTTTCTTATCCAAAGCAACAGAGAAAGAATCCATCTCATGGCACAGAAGAATGGGACACATTAATCACCAGAAGATGAATCATCTGATTCATAACAACTTAGTTGAAGGAGTTACTGTCAAGAACTTCCAACTTCCTGATTTTTGTGTCTCGTGCAAGAAGGAAAGCAGACCAGGAAATCTCACAAGACCAAGCACGTCATCGAGATGCCCCTGGAGCTACTACACATGGATCTCTTCGGTCCAGTCAGCACGAAGAGTATCGCTGGAGACTGGTACTGCTTCATAGTCACTGATGACTACTCATGATTCTCGTGGGTGATGTTTCTGAAAGCAAAGTCAGAAACCTTTGACTCATTCAAAGTGCTGGTCACCACTCTTGAATCACTTTACAAGCTGAAGGTTAGGAAAATTCACTCAGACAATGGAACCGAGTTTAAGAATCAGTGGATGGATGCTTTCTGCAAAGAAAAGGGAATTGTTCATCAATTCACCTCTGCATACACACCACAGATGAATGGATTTGCTGAGCGAAAGAACAAGCTTGATCGAGACAGCCAGGACCATGTTGGCAGACTCAAAACTGCCAGTGCAGTTCTGGAACGAAGCTTTTGCCAATGCATGCTACACACTCAATCGTGTGTCAGTAGTGAAGAGGCACGGAAGACTTGCTATGAGTTACTACAGAAGCGTAAGCCTAACCTGGAGTATCTGGAACCTTTCGGTGCTCCTTGTACGCTTCTGAAGAAAACTCAAGAGGGTAAGTTCAATGAAAAGGCAGATCAGGGGATCTTTCTGGGATACAGCATACCCGACAAACGAGTTTACAACAACTCTACTGGTCAGGTAGAAGTATGGTGTAATGTTGACGTTCAACGTTTCACCATCCCCCCTGCTGGAAAAGGTCCATCGTCATTCTTTGACTACAATGGCTTTTTCAAATCATTCCATCTTCCTCAGATAGATTCAGATGATGATATTGCTACTCAGATGATGCACGATGTTCTAAACTCACCAAATCTGGATACTAGCAATGCAACACCTGCAAGTGGTTCATCGGGATCTGCCACAGCTGATCGGGATGATAGTGAGGACTCTCAGTTGATGAAGAAGCAACTGAAACCAGCAATGCACCAAATGTTGATCAAGAAGGAAGCTCTTCAGCTGCTGAACCTGCATTTGGAACTACAGATACTGAACCTCAGTCACAATTATGGATTCTGAAGTTGTTGTTCCTACAACTCCCATGACTAGGATCAGTACAAATCATCCGCCAGATGCTATCATTGGTGATCTTCACTCCGGCGTGCAGACAAGAAATCGACTGTATACTGCTGATTACGCTGAATTATGGAAAAGGGCTATGTGAATGACGGGGCTTACAGATGTTTTGTTTCTCAAATTGAACCCAAACACGTAAGCGACGCCCTTAAAGATGAAGCCTGGGTCAATGCTATGCAAGAGGAGTTGCTACAGTTCAAAAACTTGGAGTGTGGACTCTCGTTGACCGACCCAGAGAAGTCAAAGTAATTGGTACCAAATGGGTACTAAAATGCAAGAAGGATGACCAGGGTGTTGTTATCAGAAACAAGGCACGGTTGGTCGTTCAGGGCTTCAGACAAGTCGAAGGAGTCGATTACAATGAAGTCTTTGCCCCAGTAGCTAGAATGGAAGCTATCCGCATCTTTCTAGCCTACGCCTCTTACATGAAGATCAAAGTCTATCAACTAGATGTTAAGAGTGCATTCTTGCATGGAGAAATCCGTGAAGAGGTCTATGTCAGTCAACCCGAAGGATTCGAAGATCCTTATCATCGGGACAGAGTCTACAAGCTAGACAAGGCTCTGTATGGGCTACATCAGGCTCCTCGAGCTTGGTATGAAAAGCTCTCCACCCATCTGTTGAAGCACGGCTTTCGCAGGGGTGTGATTGACTGTACATTGTTCATTAAAGAAAAGGATGGTGATTTGCTTATGGTGCAGATCTATGTGGATGACATCATCTTCGGTTCCAGAAACGAAGAGTTGTGCAAAGAATTCGAATCTGTGATGAAGGCAGAGTTTGAAATGAGCGCCATGGGAGAAATGAAGTTCTTCCTAGGATTACAGGTGGATCAAACCCCTACCGGCATCTTTCTGCATCAGACTAAGTATGTAGGTGACATTCTTAGTCGCTTTGATATGGAAAATGTCACTGCTGCTGGTACCCCACTCGCCACAAATCATGATGTGGCTCCTGATGAGAATGGGGATTTGGTGGATGCCACCATGTATCGTGGGATGATCGGATCTCTCATGTATCTCACTGCCTCGCGTCCAGATATCATGTATGCCACATGTTTATGTTCCCGATATCAAGCGAAACCCAAAGTAAATCATCTGATTGGAGTCAAGAGGATTTTTGGTTATCTGAAGGGTACTCCAACACTGGGGTTGTGGTATCCTCATGATGATGACTTTGAGCTAACGGCGTATAGTGACTCGGATTATGGAGGCTGCAAAATGAATTACAAGTCTACGTCAGCAGGATGTCAATTTTTCGGGAGAAGATTGGTAACTTGGCAGTGCAAGAAGCAGACATCAGTTGCTCTATCTACCTGTGAAGCTGAATACGTTGCCGCCGCCAGCTGCTGCTCTCAAATCATTTGGATACAACAGCAAATGCGGGACTACGGTTTGCATTTCACTTCTACTCCTATATTTGTTGATAATTCTGCTGCAATTGCAGTAACTAAAAATCCGGTCCAACATCCTAAGACCAAACACATAGGCATCAAGTATCACTTCATACGCGACTGCTATGAAAAACATTTAATTGATGTGGTCAAAATTAACACGGATTTTCAACAAGCTGACCTCTACACCAAACCATTTGATAAACCCAGATTTTTCTATCTGCTAGAGGTCAACGGGGTTAAAAGAAAAGTGATGTTATATTAGAAGAAACAATACATAGTCCGACACCTGTTTTTTATTTATTTTTAGTATTTCTTTTATTTTAATTTTTTTTAATTTCCTTGTCGTATAAAAATCCAAAAACACAAAAAGATTTTCTGTTTTAGAATTTTAGGGGGAGATTATTTATTATTTCAGTATTCATCTACTTAAAAAAAGGGGGGGAAGGTGAGTAAAGCTGAAAAGGCATAGACAACAAAACTGAAATGTGACTCGATAAAATTGGAAAATGATAGTACACAGGCATCGAGTTACTTGGAACACCAAAATGATTTTCTGTTCAGAAATGTTAATTAAATCACTGAAAATTTATAAATCAGAGAAGTCTAAGTCTAACAAAATGGGAAAATGATAGTACGTTTGATTGGTACTGTAACCACTCGGAGAAAGTAGATCTAGGGTTGTGCAAGTGCACCATACGATGTGTCAGTAGATTCAACACAATAGATCAGTAGACATCATCAGTGAATTGGCTTAAATTAAAATAATTCAACAAGTTGTGGGTTTTATGGTATCCCTGGTCTGCACAATCAATCAATTTCCAATAAGGGGTGAGGAGCAAGCAAATGCCACAAATGTGAGCAAAGACCTGATAAACAGAGCAAAAGATGACAAATGTCACAGAAAAATGTATATTGATAATACATTGCTCTAAGAAGAAGATAGGTATTGCGCCTCTCTGCTGTGCGATGGCACTGACCTGAGGCTTGGCATGACCTACCTGTTCTAAGAATTCATTGTTGTTTGCGCCTCTCTGCTGTGCGATGGCACTGACCTGAGGCTTAGCATCTCTTTGACAATTCTTAGAACCAAATCTTCTAATTCCCAGACCGCTCAAAAATCTCCTGAGGAAGATTGATTACCATATACCCGTGGAACACACAAATACTTGTTGATCTAATTCATCTAATTAATCGCTGATGTGTGTCAAAAGTCTGTGTATGGATTTAAGTGGACAAATATACTGACAATCGTCGTGGGTGCATCGCCTGATGGTCAAAATCAATGAGTATTACATATTAGTTCAAACATGATTCCCAGTTAGTGCTTAGAAGTCTTAGATCAGTACAAACTGTGATATGTCATCATGCAAGGTGTAATTAGCACAAAATGTTCCAAGTAATGGTGTATATGCCTGTCTGATTCCAAATGAGTCTGTTCTTGATATAATGTCAATGCTAATAGGCTACACAAACCTGCCCTAACAAAAATCACAAAAGATGTTCATTTTGTTCGTAGTTTAAAATTTTTCAATTTATTAGTATAAGTGTGTCAATGTCGGACTGTGTATATTGTTATCTGTTAATGTCACTAAACGAGCTTAACGTTTACTTAAACAAATTGTTTCTGAAAGGTTAAAAGGATCACATATGAGGTGATCGGTGGATAAATGGATCACGTCTGAGGTGATCGGGTGGATAAATGGATTAAATCTGAGGTGATCGGGTGGATAAATGGATCACGTCTGAGGTGATCAATGGGTGTGTTAATTTAAAAGTGATCATGTCTGAGATGATCAATTGCACATAATGTTTTATCAATTGTTTAAGAAAACTATGTGTCGGTAAATGAAATGACTAAAATGGCACAAGTATAGCCTAATCGCACGAGTTCATGATGAGTATGATCCAGTCATACGAATGGGATATACGATTGAAGACAATCGTACGATTGGGCCATGCAATCGGCCGATTGAAAGTGACCGACTAGGTCAAACTTGCGAATGGAGGTCAATTGAGCGATTGGAACTGGTCGATTGAGTGAATCGTACGACCCAGTTTCAATCGCACGACTAAGTCATGCGATTAGACTCGGTCGTACAACTGAGATTGAGTCGGCTAATGAATTGAGCGAATGGGTTCAGTCGCCCGACTGAGATGAGTTTTAGTATAAATATGGCACTCAGTCGATCGCAGACCCCATTCGCCCTAATTCTCAAAATCGCACCGTTACTCTGCCAAAATTTTATTTGATCTCAAACATCTATTATATTCGATTTCTGACATATTGGCATTGTTATACAGGTATTACGCGAATGATGGATGATGTTTACAGTCGAATTTGTTTTGAATCCGAACGTATATGACCTAGTTATTGAACCGACACTAAGTTTGAACAAGAAACTAACTTAATCACTTAAAATGTTAAAATCAATTAATTTAGTGAGTTAGATACATGATTGCGAGTCCAAGAACATAAACTTAAAGTTTAGACTTACAAATTGATCAATCTGAGTTTTAAATGGAATCGATCAGTGCATCATGCGATTGGACCCCAGAATGAACTTCAATCGCACGATTGAAAGGGGCGACTCATTCAATCGGTTGAATGAAGAATGCGAATGGGTTGAGTGTGTCATACGACTGGACTCCAGAATGATCTTCAACCGCACGATTGAAAGGGAAGATTCATTCAATGGCTGAATGAATCATGTGAAAGAGTTCAATCGGTCGGCTGACCCAATCGCAGGTTCAGTCACCCAATTGAACTCAATCGCATGACATATCAACCGATTGAAGCCCAGTCGCATTATTGCTTAACCGATTGAAGCCCAGTCGTATCAATGTTCAACCGACTGAATTCAGTCGCATCGTTAATCGTACGATTGAACTGAACTGATTCTATCTGATTTGTCAAACCCTGTTTCTTTATGTTCTAACGTGCATGTGTTATTTGTTACAGGCAGATGGCAAATCACTGGTCCATCAATCCAAAGCACAACATATGTGCTCATTTGGATTCCACCTCAAGGAATGGTGGTGAGTTTGCAGGTATCATCGACTTTCTGAAGAGATCACGTATATATAGAGCCATCTCTACACCATGCACTCCCTACCAGTCCATTCAGCGATCATTCTGGGAGGGAGCATCGGTTGATCGATCTGAGGAACCCTACCGCATCAGAAGTACCATCCTTGGTAGGGAGATCGAGATCACAGCAGCTGATATCTGTCGAGTGTTGGGATTTGGAGACGATGAGGATCATCCGCTAAAGCTGCATCCGCTCACTGTTCGAGGTTGCTTTCTGAGGATTGGTTACTGTGGGGACATCAACTCAGGTGTGTTGAACAAGAGCAACCTGAGCCCCTAGTACAAGTATCTAGCACATGTTATACTCAAGTGCATCGTGTCTCGGAGGGGTGGGTTTGATGATTTATCTGACCAAATCCAGAATGCCTATGTTGCATTGGTCCTAAACCACCCCTTCAGCTTCTCTAACATGATCTTTACTTATTTGATCGAGAACTTGGAGGCAAAGGGAAAAGAAGGTTTTTGCATGTACCCACGATTTCTTCAGCTGATTTTCGATGAGAAGTTGCCCGATCTGCCCAAAGAGAAGAGCGATGCAGTGGTGTTGGAGATCATGGATGACACCACTCTGGGCAGAATGAAGGTATATAGGGGCAAGCAGGTGAAGCCCGTGTTGAAGAGATTGATAGGGCATCTAGCCCGGGCAGATTATGTGGCGCCAAGGAGGCGCAAATGGCGTCATGACGACAGTGAGTCTGACACTGAGGTGATTGCTATACCATCTGATGACTCAGATGATGATGATAGTCATGACGGAGACGGTGGGCCAGTTTCTTCTGAGGTCCCCTTTACTCATACAGCTCAGCCATCACCACCACACAGTCACGGCGACTGCCAGGTTTGTTCATGATTTTTGCCCTCCTGATGATGAAGAAGAAAGCGAAGAAGAAGGTTTGACCAAGAGGGTTGGCAGCAAAGTGGTTGCCACCAAGAGAGGACTGAGGGTTATCGGTGGACAGTCTGGTGCATCAGGGGATACACGCACAGAGTCTGATCCTTCGTATGCCCCTGATGAGCCCAGCAACAGAGGAGGAGCACCGGTCCACTGTAAAAGGAGGAAGACCATGGCGTGTCCGCATGGTAAGAAGGGAAAGAGACTGAGGTTCACCACATCTGTCACTACCACAGCTACCACCTCTACACCATCCCAAACCTCTCAAGCCACCACCACTATCCCTACATCTCACACTCCCACACCCACCACCACCACCACTGTACCCCCTACCACTTTATTCATTCCCTCTCCCATATTCACCACAGCCACCACCACAACCACCACTACTCACCAAACAGGACCCTCATCTTTTCCATCCAGCTCATTCATACCACCAGTTTCTATGGTAGAGCAGCTTGCAGCACTAAACAGCATGGTGCTCAAGCTGCTGGCTTCGGATGAGGCCAAGACGGCTCAGATACAGCAGCTGAGAGAGTTGAGTTCCTCCGAGACTGCTGAGATACATCAGTTGCGAGAGTTTACTTCTTCCCAAGCTCAGCTGATCTCTCAACAGACTGATCAATCACAGGTCTCCTAGAGCACAAAGCTGAGTCGGATAAGAAGCTGGAGGAGTTAGATGCTGCAAACAAGTCAATATTGCTTAAGCTCAAAGGGACTCGAAGTGAGCCCCTCAAGATTGGTGAAGGAGATGATGTTGAGGAGGACGATGATGATGAGGATGAAGATGATGATGATGATAAAAGTGAGGAAGGTGAAGAAGGGGATGACAAGAATGATGATGGTGATGATGAAGGAGAAGATGCTGCTGGAGATCAAGGTGATGAAGCAATAGAAGAGAGGCGCACTAAGCGACGTCAAGACCAAAGATCCTCTACTTCTGCTCCACCTGATGATACTCCATCGATTGAAGACAAAAGTACCGACTAGCTATTTATGTCTTTGTATTAAAAGCTTTTGTACTTGAACATTGTGTTAAACTTAATATTATGTAATTGATGTTTATATCTATTTACTTAATGTTGATTATGCTTGATTACTTACTAATAAGTACTGTGTTGCATGTTTAAATCAAGCAGATCCAAATTTTCAAAGAGACAAATACGATGTTGAACCCCTTCAGCAGGTCAGGCGTCAGTTAACAATGATTCTTGATCTGCAGGGAATCGTAAGGAGGTCAGTCGAATACACCCCCGAAGAGGGAGAGATAGTACACAGTTTCACTAAAGAGCAGTTGGCCGAAATGTTCAAGTTAAATACCGACGAAATAGTGAAAGACGCTCCAGAAGTCCAAGTAGACAGTGATGAAGAACTGCGTGATGTAGATGAGATCGAAATAGAAGATGTGACAGACCAACATTATCCAGAGTACACAGACACCGAAGGTTATGTCATTCCGAATCTGGATGACAATCTGGTCAGTGAGACCTTCGAGACTCTAGATAAAATGGAAGAAGAATCTGATAAACAAGAGGAGATAGCCTGAGCCATAGAGGAGGAAGTCAAAGTTAGAAAGGCTGAATGGGCTGCATGTTTTGAAGATCTACGAGCCCAACGAAGTGCTTCAACGTCAAATGCCTACACAAAGTTGTATAGAGTGAAGAAACACCAAAAGGTGTCGTGCAAGATTATATCGTGGGCTTATTTTGATGATCTTAATGCTTATGCAGTTAAGAGGGAGAAAGATATCGAGTATTTTAGATTCCCACACGATCTAAAAACTCTACCTGGTTTTGAGCTAAACCAACTGGCAAAGCTGAAGCTGCTTTATGCTGATCCTAGAAAGATGTCAGGATGGTTCGAAGCTGCACTGAAGAAAGAGTACCACACCCGGTGGGTAAACTTCAGGCCTCAGCAACCTACGAGGTACATTAGATGGTCTGAAGTGGATCCACGAACTTGGAAACCCAAGATAGTGCTGAAGCGGCATCCACCGCGTACCATGTCTAAGATCCCTCTAAGGGAAATGCCACAGGACATCACTCCACACTTCAAGTGGTGGTACTACGATTGGCGAACAGGAGAAGCGGTCATTGTTCTAAATAAAGAAGGACAAATGGAAGTTATCAGGGTATTCGACCCAATATGGCTTACTAACTTTTCAGCTGAAGATGTTTACACTTTATACCAGTGGCCACTGTTCTATGACGCGCAAGATATTGTACAAGCCCTCCAATTCCAAAACGTGATCAGACTCTGCTTTGCATTTGAAATACATGCATGAGTTACAAGAGAGGAGAAGTACAAGAAATTTGAAGAGGTTATGGGTCAAGTAAGACGTTAGATGAATCTAGGTCCAAGGGGGAGTTTGTTGATACATATGTACCTAGATTCTGATCTCAATGTAATATCTTTGTAATGTCTTACATTTACATATATTTAATTAAAAGATGATTAATGAAATGCAAATGGTTGTATGTGCTTATAATGTTTAATGTTTCATTAATGAGTTGTGTAATGTATGTTTGATAAATTATATAGGTAGGTGATTGTTTGAATTGATATGTGTAATGTAATGATAACTAATACGTTCAAACTTATCATTATGAAGTTATCATGCGAATGGCCCATGCCAATGGACCATACGCATGAACAACTTCATGCGAATGACTCAGTCGCATGACTGAACCAGGAGACTGGATCAGTCGTAAGACTAGAGCATGAGATTGAACCAGTCGTACGACTGAATGCTCAGTCATGCGTATGGATCAAGCGCATAGCTCAATCGCATGACTGAACAATGCGTATAGTTCAGTCGCAAGAATGAGAAACCCTTACCTATAAATACCACCTAATTCGTGGTAAAGAATAAGACTTCGAATACTTGTAACCCTAGTCGACCCAGAGCGTCCTGTTCGTCCATTGCAAGTTCATAGAACGTCTGAGATCATCCCTAGTCCATTCTTAACGTTTTCTAATCGTTAGGTTTGATCTTGATTACGTTCTCCCTGATTGGATAAATTTAATAACCGGACAAATTCTAAATGTAACGAAATTGTATTCTTTAAATATTTCTAATGTTTATGATTAATATCACCATAAAATAAAATCTAAAACGCAAAATGAGAAGACTTAGAGCGCGATACGAACCAACCCGGTATGAAACCCACCCATCCAACCCACCTATAAAACCCACCTTTTCTCATTTTAGGGTTTGTTAAATAAAAAGTGGAAGAAACAAGAGATAGAGAGAGGCGGCAGCCCCCCTTCCCAGTTCAAATTCTGGCCGGTTTCCGGCAACCGGCGACGACTCTCCGGCGAGTGAAAGAGAGTGCCATACATGACCGGTTAGATCTCGAACTCCTAAACACCATGGTGGTCGTGGTTTTCCCCGAATCACCGCGGTGATATTTCAAAAAAGTGGTAAAGGCGGCTGCGTTGGTGGTTTTGTGTTGTTTAGGCAGTGAATGCAGGCGTGGTGTTGGTTGCAGGTATGTTCCTGATGAAGATGCTGATGAAGGTGTTTGTCGAGGCTGTGGTTGTTGTCAGATGCAGCTGTGGATTTTGTCATCGTGGAGGTCGACCGTGGGTGTGGTCGCGATGTTGAGGGCGGTTCAGGTGGCGGTGCTATGGCGGTGCTGTAAATCTGGTCAGTGGCGGTGGTGATAGGGTCCAACGATGGTAGTATGCAGGCTGTGGTTAGGGGGTCAGCTGTAGCTGATGGTGTTGTCGGTGGTGATCGAACGATGGTTCCCGACGACTGGCCACGGTGGCTTGTGCCCGGTGACCTCGCGGCCCTCGACCGTAGAGGCCCGGTGATGGTGGTGATGTTGGCGGCTGTTGACTGTTGGCTAGGATTGTGGCTGTGGGTGTTACTGGTCGTTGTGATGGTGTTGTGGGGTGGCTGTCGGTAGCGGCTGTGGTTACGGTGTTGTAGTTGCGGCTGGTGATTGTGTGTTAGTGGCCGATGTTCTGTTGTTATATCCAACCCTCTTCAGAAATTCATCATCCACTGAGTCAGAGGCATTGGACTTTGATCTTTTCAGCCCTTGAGTTCTTCGTTTGTGAGCATCATCATCTCTTTTAGCTCCTATGATCACATCATCTTTGAACCTTGTTTTTGTTGGGGTTTAACATGTTTATCAAAGTTCATATTTACTTATATATATGAAAAACGCAGCGGAATATATGATTTAAAACATGTTAAAATCTGATTATCAAACCCATTTGACAAAAACCCCAAGCCATGGATCTTTATACACAATGCATACAATAATAAGATGAACATAAATGTAAGAACTACAACCTTTGGAGCTGCAAAATCCGAGATTTTAGAGGTGAAAGAGATGTGTTCTTTTGGCTGAAACTTCAATGGAGAAGTCCTCAAGAGGTTGTACCCCAAGCTTCTTCAAACACCCTTGAATGCTAGGATACTTGGACACCAACTTGTAGCAATCAAAACCACCTTTTGAATGCTGAAAATGCTACTTCTTTTCTGCCCAAAACCGTAAGAAGGAAGAAGGAGAAGAGAGTATTTTTGCTTCTTGTGTATTGTGAGAAAATGGAGTGTTTCAAGAGAGATGTGTGTTCCAACACACATGCAACCAATATAAGGTAAGAGAGTGTTTGAAAACACCAAAAGGGGCGGCCAAACATGGCCCACCTCCTTTTGTTTTCCCTCCCATTTTACACTTATATGTTTAATCTCTTGTCTTACCATTTTATAAAATATAACCATTACATTTTATAAAATAGTAACACATATGTTGTTTGTAATTACTTAACTAATTTAAATAATAAAACAACTAATTCCCACAAACACATTATCCATATAATGTTGTTTGTTTACAAAAGCAGTAATTTAGAAAACCTATTTTTCTGAATTGGTGTCATAATTATTTGTATGATCTTATCAACTAATAAATTATCCATTGGTGTTTGTTTAGCTTGTTATTGGGTATGACCCGACTTGGATCATATCACACTATCCACATCAATTTAATATGTATCTTGGGCAGATCAATTCTTTCAATCTCCCACTTGCACAAGATTCATAGAAGATTGATGCAAGCAGCAAATAACGCCTAGCAACGGTTTGCTACCCCTAATGTATATGACTAAGTGCCATTCAATAACATCATCCCTTTCAAGTACCCTACTTGAAATGATTTAGGTGAATCGATCATCTATCCTTTTGTTTCAGATGTCATGTTAAATCCAGGAGACACAGAATCGTCATTCTCCGATGATTTAACTTTAATAGGCCTTAGACATCTAACTCTCAACGAATAAGAGGAACAAATTCCATCTTGACTACATACGTCTCTCACAATCACCTCATATCATACCTGAATTCAGCCTTATGTACTGCCAATATTTCAGAACAGCAAAGTACTAAGTCAAAGTACAATACTTGGTGAATATCAAGACCCAATATGTATCTCAGGTCTGAGGATACTATGATATTCGCCTTTACTCAATATTTCTTATGACTAATCACAAAGATTCCATGCAGAAATAATTGAGTGCGGGTCAGTCCAATATCTATATCCCATAGACATCAATGAACCTTGATAGCAACCTCTTGCTCCATATTCATACCTTATGAACATCAACCAATCCAAGTTCATTATAGTCTTACATTCATAGTTGTTCCCACAAGTATGATCGACTACGGACATTTAGAATAACATATTTATTCACGGATTTAAACATGCTAAAATAGAAGAACAAATGAAAATTATAAACATATAATAAAGTCAAATAACATAAGTTCCAATATCCAAATACAAAGTACAACATTAAACCCAGTCACTAGAATATCTAAGACCCATGGCACAAGCATGACCTTCATGCTTTGCCTTTTCAAGGAGTTTTGTGAGTGGATCCGCAATGTTTTTATCAGTGTGGACTTTGCGAATACATATCTTTCCTTTTGATGAGCACGAGGTTCCTTGATTTGAGCAATCGCACCCTCGTTGTCACAAAAGATCTCTAGGGGATCCTGAATGGAAGGGACTACCCCTAGATCGGCTATGAATTTCTTCAGCCATGCAGCTTCCTGTGCTGCCATTGAAGCGGCGACATATTCTGACCCCGTAGTGGACAACGCTACGACTTCTTGCTTTGAGCTTTCCCAAGAAACAGCTCCACCATTCAGAATAAAGATGTACCCCGATTGAGATCGTGAATCATCTCGATCGGTTTGGAAACTCGCGTCCGTGTAACCTTTTACAACGAGTTCCTCTTCACCAGATCCGTAGATCAAGAACATGTCTTTAGTCCTCCTTAGGTACATCAGAATGTTCTTAACAGCCATCCAATGACTATCACCAGGATTTTGCTGGTATCTACTTCTCATGCTTAAAGCGCATGACACGTCTGGCCTAGTGCATATCATTGCATACATGATGGATCCTATAGAAGATGCATATGGGATTGCCTTCATTCTATTTTGCTCCTCCTTCGAGCTTGGACATTGAGTCGTACTCAATGTTGTCCCTCTTTGAATAGGTATAGTACCTTTCTTAGAGTTTTCCATCTTGAACCTTTTCAAGATTTTGTCAATGTATGCACTTTGATTCAAACCTATCAGCCGCCTAGATCTATCCCTATAGATCTTTATTCCCAGAATATAGGTGGCTTCACTAAGATCCTTAATGGAAAAACAACTTCCAAGCCAGGTTTTTACACCTTCCAAGGTTGGAATGTCATTTCCAAATAGTAGTATGTCATCAACATACAATACTAGGAAGGTTATTGTGCTCCCACTAGCCTTTTATACACACAAGCCTCATCAGCATTTTTGATGAAGCTAAATTTCTTTACTTCATCATCAAAACGGTGATTCCAACTTCTCGATGCTTGTTTCAATCCATAGATTGATTTCTTTAACTTGCATACTTTGTTAGGATGTTTTGGATCGACAAAACCTTCAGGCTGAACCATATAGACATCTTCCTCAAGATATCCATTTAGGAAAGCGGTTTTGACATCCATTTGCCAAATCTCATAATCATAATGAGCAGCTATGGCAAATAATATCCTTATAGACTTTAGCATCGCAACAGGTGAGAAGGTTTCATCATAGTCAACCCCTTGAGTTTGAGTGAAACCCTTTGCTACAAGTCTAGCTTTGTAAGTATCCAAGTTTCCATGCATATCAGTTTTCTTCTTGAAAACCCACTTACTTCCAACTACTTTGGAATTAAGAGGTGGTTCAACAAGTTCCCAAACTTGATTGTCATACATGGATTGCATCTCAACGTTCATGGCTTCAAGCCATTTGTCACAATCCAAATTGGACACTGCATCATGATATGTGGTTGGTTCATCTGAATCTACCATATAGCATCCATCCATGAAAAATCCGTATCTTTCAGGTGGATTACTAGTTCTACCACTTCTGCGAACGTTTTGTGTGTATTGATCAACCGCTTGATCATCATCAACATCCTCATGTTGAGTGCTAGTTTCAACCAAACGTGTATCGGGTTGTGGTTCTTGATCCTCCTCAAGATCCACTGTTCTACTGCTAGCTCCTTCCATAAGGAACTTGGCTTCTAAGAACTCACCCTTTCTGGCAACAAACACCTTTTGTTCCAGTGGATCATAGAAATAATATCCCACAGAATCTCTAGGATATCAAACAAAGATACACTTGGTGGATCGGACATCTAATTTGTTTGGGGTGGGAGTCTTAACATAAGCCTCACAACCCCAAACCCTTAAGTATGATAGGGATGGAACTCTTCCATGCCATATCTCAAAAGGTGTCCTTTCCACCTTCTTGGTTAGGGCCATATTCAGAATACGGGCCGCGGAGAGCAAAGCGAAACCCCAAAATGATAGAGGCAATGTGCTTCTAGCCATCATAGATCGAACCATATCCAATAAGGTTCGATTCCTCCTCTCAGACACACCATTATGTTGTGGTGTTCCAAGTGGAGTGAGTTGTGAGACAATCCCACAACTCCTAAGATGATCTTGAAAAACATCACTTAGGTATTCACCACCTCTATCAGTGCGGAGAACTTTAATTGATTTGTCGAGTTGATTTTCTACTTCATTCTTGAAGATTTTGAACATTTAAAAAGCTTCATCTTTGTGTCTTAATAAATACACATACCCATAGCGACTATAATCATCGGTAAAGGTAATGAAGTATCTTTCACCATTCCTAGTCATTGGCTTAAAAGGACCACATACATCCGAATGTATGATACCTAATAAATCTTTTGCCCTTTCGTTAGTTCCACTAAAGGGTGTCTTAGTCATTTTTCCTTGTAAACAAGATTCACATACATCAAATGAATCACATTCATTTGTTTTTAAAAGACCATTCTTTTGAAGTGTTTGTATGCGTTTCTTGTTTATATGACCAAGACGACAATGCCAAAGGTAGGTATCACTCAAATCCAATTTGAGTCTTTTAGTGGTTGCTTGGTATATTGGGCTATCATATGTTGCGTTTTCATGAACCAATTCATAAATGCCATTACAAGGTATAGCCTTAAAGTAAAATACATGATTTAGAGAAACATGAATATCATTGTCAACAAACTTGAAATCATAATCATATTGTCTTAAACGGGAAACAGAAATTATGTTCCTAGTCAAACTAGGAGCATATAATACATTACATAAAATAACTTCCAAACCATTTGGAAGTTTCAAAATGTAGTCTCCTTGGGCTTCCACGTGAACCTTTGCACCATTGCCCATGAAGAGACTTATTTCCCCTTTTTCATAATGCTCATTTCTTTTGAACCCCTGCAACAAATTGCAAATGTGAGTTCCACATCCGGTATCTAATACCCATGTGTTAGAAGATGAAACTGCAAATGTGGGTAGAGACCTTCTCCTTCTCCCACCTTCATTAATGGTGAGAACGGGTAAAACCCTTTTACCCATTCCCGCCACAGCTGATTTGAGCATAGAATGAAGTTCATTTATGCTCTTGTCCCATCTGTTCATGTTGTAATTCATGACGAATGCCTCAAACTTTTTAGTTAGGCCATTAAGGATCAAATCCGTGGCCAACTCTTTTGAGACGGGACAGTTCAGCCTTTGAAGGCGGTCAATGTGGCTTTTCATCTTAAGAACATAAGATGAAACTGATTGGGATTCCTCCATCCTACATGCATGAAGCGCTCGAACCGTTTCGAAGCGCTCCACTCTAGCTTGCTGCTGGAACATTTCCCGCAGCTGAGTGATCATGTCATAGGCTCCATGGAGCTCATACTCCTTTTGGAGTTCGGGTGTCATACTTGCTAACATTAAGCAAGAGACCTGGATGGAGTCCTCCACATATCTAACCCAATCATTATAGGCTTCCACATCCTCCTCGTTAGGTTCATCGGGGATGGGATCATCAAGGATATAGGACCGCTTTTCCTGCTTGAGAACAATTCTCAAGTTGCGGTACCAATCCATGAAGTTGTTAGGTGTTAGACGATCCCTTTGAAGGATCGCCCTTAGGGATTGGTTGCTTTGGTTTGGTACATCATTATTAGCGTTGTTGTTGTCGGCCATCTACAAGATTTTACAAAGTTCCATTTTAGTAATCTTTGATAATTATATTTCATTTATTAATACCCTTTATGTCTCATAGACTATTAATAAACAAAATTTTAGAATCCAACGTTATATTTAAATATGGTTAGGTGACCTTTATCCCATTATTTAAAAAAACAAGGTAGTCATAAATGACAATTGCAACCTATTGCAACTTCTAGTGGTATGGGATCGTTTAAACATCATATGTTTGTCACGGCATGTTTATCCCATCAACACCTTTTATAAAACATATTTTAGGTGATCCATTCAATATATTTACAAATCAAGTTGTCCTACTTACACACACGTGTGAGTTTACTATATAAGTGGTTAGGTGACCTTTATCCCACAAACATGGTATTCTCACCTCAAGTTACAAGTTCCCTCAAAGTGGTTAGGTGACCTTTATCCCACTAAGAGTTAGCAAGTAACCTAAGTGTTGTGTAAAAGGATGGTGTTTAACTTGTTTTTTAAAAGGGATTTATAATTTGACAATTCTTGTTTTAGAAAAGTCTATGTATCATATGATTGTATGCATTCAACCATATGGTACCCTATTGGTTCTTTTAAATAAAACCCATTTTATTTTGCAAACCATTAACTCCTTTTATAGAACCATTCTATTTATGCTTAATGATTTGAGAACCAATTACTTGTTTATTGTTTGTTTTAGTTGACGGATTGTTAATCATATCCAAATATTCAAAACAAACATCATCATATGCATTCAACCAAACATAAACAAAAACATTCATATATGCATAACAAAGCATACTAAGTTGATCACACTTGTTTAGCCAAAACAAGTGTGTCAAATGGTCATGTCCTAAGGGTTAAGAATCATGACACATGGTTGACCAAAGGGACTCGCACTTGAAACCACATCTTCAAGCATCCTCTTTGTCTTATCTTTTCTTCAAGTCTTGATCTTGAGCATCCTTTACAAAATATGTATCCTAATACATTTTTTTCTAGTAAGAAAAAAAAACTCCTAATCTATTTATTACAAACCATATGAATGAATAGATTACAAAACAAAACTTGAAACCAAAGATAAATTATTACATGCCCAAATGAATATAACATGACAATCAATCATTCAATCCAAATGGTCTAGGCTTTGTTATGCATAATAACAACAATATATCCAAATATACACATCATAGGTCACGGTTTTTTTGGCAGCCCATTTAACCCATTTTCTTGGCCAACATTAACCAAGAACATATGGGTTTTGTCCAAACAAACAAACATTTCATAATCTAGATTTTTAAAGACCATTACATGCATAAGTAACTTCTTTAAGAAATCAAAAGGGGTGCCAAAACAGCCCCTAAACCCGCGGTTTTGGTGCTGTCAACATGAAATACCAAGTATAATACATGTATGCATATGTATAAGTGGCTCTTGATGCCATTGTTGGGGTTTAACATGTTTATCAAAGTTCATATTTACTTATATATATGAAAAACGCAGCGGAATATATGATTTAAAACATGTTAAAATCTGATTATCAAACCCATTTGACAAAAACCCCAAGCCATGGATCTTTATACACAATGCATACAATAATAAGATGAACATAAATGTAAGAACTACAACCTTTGGAGCTGCAAAATCCGAGATTTTAGAGGTGAAAGAGATGTGTTCTTTTGGCTGAAACTTCAATGGAGAAGTCCTCAAGAGGTTGTACCCCAAGCTTCTTCAAACACCCTTGAATGCTAGGATACTTGGACACCAACTTGTAGCAATCAAAACCACCTTTTGAATGCTGAAAATGCTACTTCTTTTCTGCCCAAAACCGTAAGAAGGAAGAAGGAGAAGAGAGTATTTTTGCTTCTTGTGTATTGTGAGAAAATGGAGTGTTTCAAGAGAGATGTGTGTTCCAACACACATGCAACCAATATAAGGTAAGAGAGTGTTTGAAAACACCAAAAGGGGCGGCCAAACATGGCCCACCTCCTTTTGTTTTCCCTCCCATTTTACACTTATATGTTTTAATCTCTTGTCTTACCATTTTATAAAATATAACCATTACATTTTATAAAATAGTAACACATATGTTGTTTGTAATTACTTAACTAATTTAAATAATAAAACAACTAATTCCCACAAACACATTATCCATATAATGTTGTTTGTTTACAAAAGCAGTAATTTAGAAAACCCATTTTTCTGAATTGGTGTCATAATTTATTTGTATGATCTTATCAACTAATAAATTATCCATTGGTGTTTGTTTAGCTTGTTATTGGGTATGACCCGACTTGGATCATATCACACTAGCCACATCAATTTAATATGTATCTTGGGTAGATCAATTCTTTCAGTTTTCAGTTGACCCACTCTGCTTGAGAAGTCCCTGCCCCTTGGGTGTAATGAATGATTTGTCAAAGTAAGGCTTTGCAGGTCCTATAAATCATTCTCAGAAAGGCAGAGCACTGAAAACACATCACGGAAGTATTCAACTCTTCCTGATGTCCTTTTAATCACTGCACAATCCCACTCCTGATCATATTTCCATGCCATGATCTTATTTTCTTCAGCTGAGTTGGGAGTTGTGAGGTGATCAATCAACTGAATCAGAGTGGACTTCTGATCAGTGATTTCTCTGATAGTGGTACCAAGGGGCCATACTTTGCCTGGAATGACTTCCCTTGGTTCCCTGATGAGCTTATCCTTAGCTTTATACTGCTCCTTGGGTTCCACAGTGATTGGATCAGCAGATGATTTGCGTTGTTTGTCATCAGTAGGATGAGGAGCTGTTGTTCTGAATTTTACACCTGTTTCCAACTCCACCTTCATTACATGCTCCATCATCCTCCGCAACTCTCCAGTAGTTCTACCTTTAAGTTCATGCGGCTTGTAATTGTGCCCCTGTAACCAGCAAGTCATATTGTACTTTGTAAGTTTTGCTGTGTCATAGTGGCCCAAATCCTTCCTTATCTTCTCCAATGATTGAAAAGTTGTAAAGGCTTCATAATCACAATTTGGGATTATGAACCTGGCAAATCAAATTCTTTCAATGCATTTTTCATTTCTGTTGAGTTCATCCTCTCAACCATGTCATACGGAAAACCATGGTTGATGAGGGTCATAAACATACTGGAGTCAGGCCTCTCTTCCATGATATCAGCGGTTGTTAGAAGGTCATCGGCCTTTCCACCCTTATCATCAGTGGGGGACTCCATTCTTGTTAGTTCCTCCCACTCTTTATCACTGTCTTCTTCTTCTCCAGAGGATACCTTCACAGCAGACACTTCTACTGAAGGTGTAGGGGTAGGAGATGGAAGTTTTGGTTTCTTTGGGGAGCTTTCTTCTTCAGGTTTCTTTAGAGTAGCTCCAAAGTATTTTCTTTTTCGGGTGTATGAGATCAGTGGCTTAGTAGCTCTACCCGACTGTTTTGCTGGCTCAGTTCTTGAATCCACTTTTGTTTTCAGATCAGAGAGTTTTCTTTTCAGGCTTTCTATCTCTAGATCCTTTTGCTTTATTTGCTCAGCCTTTTCATTTTGCTCAAGTTTTAAAGATGCCTCTAACTCTCGTTTTGTTTGCAATAATAGATCAATTACTTCATTGTTGGATAGTGCATCTTCTCTGAGTCTTTTTAGACTGGCATCCTTCTTCATCAGTTCTTCATCCTTTTCTTGAATTACACCTTGCAGCTCCTTAATTCTTTGTTTTGCTTATTGGTTTTAAGTAACAACTTGTTGTACTTAGCAACCAGAAAGCTTTTGCTCACAGGAATGTCACTGTCACTTAAGTCATCTTCATGGTATGCAGTGACATCCTGAGCAGATTCTTGAACTTCCCCGTGTTCATCAGCAAGTTGTTCATCTTTCAATGAAGGTATTGGCTCGGTATGTGCTGATGAAGGTTGTTCTTCTGTGTGTGTTGGTGAGAAAGGAACAGTGCTGGCTTCAGATAATATTTCTGTGTCTCTTGAGTGTACGGAGTGTACAGACTCAGTTACCTCAAAAGGTTCAGTCCCAGCACTTTCCGGTGATTGATGTTTTAGAGATTCTGGTGGTGGTTGTACGGGGGATTGGATTTGTTGTGGAGAGAGTGGTTGAGTGTGATGAGATGATGACTGAGAGGATGATGATGATATTAGTACAGGTGATTGATGGTGGTGAATTGGGGAGATTGGTTGGGTGTTTAGGCTTGCTGGTGATTGTGGTTGTTGAGAGGGTGATTGGCTGGGTGATTGATGTTATAGTGGTGGTGTTTGGAGTGGTGATTGTTGTTGGTGTTGTGGTGTTTGGTGTGGTGAGTGAGAAGATTGTGCAGAATCAGCAGATGATTCTGCTTCATCTGCCCATGCCAACTCTTGTGGCAGGTCTGCTTGAGGATCTATAACATGTGCGAACATTGGCATATCCGGACCCTCATACTTCCCACTAAGTTTATTCAACACTGATTTGCTCAGGTGAGCTTGTACAAACACTTCTCCAACTCTGCTCAACCTTGGAAGCTCTGAGTTAATCACCAGTTGAATGAATCTCGGAAACATGTACATCTTGTCATTCTTTTGCAGTTTGACTTGCTCAATCAGACAATTGAAGATGTATTTGGCGTAATTATAGATTCTCCCCTCGAATACTCCAATAATTCCGGATGAAATGTGTCGAGAGAATCTGTCTAGCCCCGACTTCTGTTCGACATGCACTTTAGGTAGGTGTGACACAAGAATCTGTACGGTTTGCACAGCCTACCCTTCTTGATTTCCCCTTTCTCGTAGTCACCATCATACCCCATTAGGTTGAATACTTTTTCAATGTATTCATTCTCGAATACATCGGGGTGCCCTGTTTCTCTATCTCCCAGTTCCAGACATCTTCGTAAGGTGCTTTCATTGAGTCGAAGACGCTGACTCAGAACCTCAGCCACTATCACCTCCTCATCGTCTTGTTCTTCAACTCGTGCTGAGTTCCAGAAATCAATAATGTGCGCCTGATGGATCACAGGCTCAGCCGTCAAGGCGTAGAAGAGCTGGATCGTCGGAGATATCTTATGATATCTCGACATCCTTCCGCTGCTGGATCATCAGCGTTCAAGAACGCGCACACATTGTGTTCTTTAGCAAATCTATTTGCCATCTGCAAAGAAAATCAAGTTAGAAACCATGCAGTTGAATCGTTTGAATGTCAATAACCGATTAAACAGTTCCGTATTGATGTTTAAGACATGATTTACCTTTGCAGTAACAGTAATCGGTTACTGGATAATGTTGATAACGTGTTCTTGGAACAGTTATTTTGAAATTTTGAAAAAGAGGGAAAGTGGGCGATTTTCTAGGTTAATCTGAAAAAGTGCTCTGTAAAATTGATAAATGAATTTTAAGAGTCAGAAACCTTATTTATAGTCGAACATATTAACTTCTTTTATTAATTATGTTGGGCTCACATTATGTTGGGTCCACTTCCATTTATTCCTATGTTGGACCCACTTCCATTTATTCCTTTCCGTATCCCAAGTTTATTTAGAATGCACGTCTTCCGCAGAACATCTGCGGAACCTTAACATCTGCGGATGGTTTAACATCTGCGGATGTATTAGGTCTAACACACATTTGTTTTGCTGCTGAACCAGAAATCACACAATACTTCCTTCGGATGAGAGGTATTACTGTGACTTCTGCGGATGCAGAAATTTCACTGTTACTTCTACGGATGAGAAGTATTACTGAAACTTCTGCGGAACTTAAAGTTTAAAACTTTAAATGTATGATATCTACAGAGTAGAATCAAATGTTGATGTTGGACATTGTTGACTTTATTTGCATGGCAATTAAGTACAGAGAGGCAAGTTTCCTGTATCCTGCATTCAAGTTTGTGCTCAAGTTCCAATTCCTTCAGAATAAGTTAAATCAATTATCAGCTTTGTATTGTTTTTCATGCATGAACTACTCCCCTAAATTTGTGATTAATGTGAAACTGTTACATTCATCATAAATTTAAGTTGTAAATAGACATGACAGGCATATGACAGTCTAAATGAGAGAAAGTCAGTTGAGATAACAAGTAAACATCTGACAAACAGTTGCATGCATATATATATAGAGGGATCATACTATAGCTTGGCTTCTGCTGATGTTAATTAGTTGATGCAATACACACGTGATTGCAAGTATATGGATCCACTTAAGTTCAAACATGAGTACTGTATCAACTAGGCATGCTATTTATCATGTTATGAAGTTTGTTAATCAGTAGCAATCATGAGTCACACATTCAATTATCATTAGAGTATGTCTTCCGTAGGTGAGGCAAATCACTACATTCCACACTTAATGACTATGTACATTAAGTTATAAGTTCTATCTTGAGACAAATTACAGTCTCATGAATGCTTTGATGTTGAAGCTCGTTGACTTGATGTACAATGGATCACAAGTGATTCCTTGTTAGAGCTGAAATATGATCTTCATAGTCACCAGGTCTTTACTTTCGTAAAACAGAGGTGAACTTTAACCCAGGTCTTTGTTTACACAAAACAGAGGGAGAATGAAGATCACACTTGTTAATCACATTCCCAGATCTTTGTTCACACAAAACAGAGGGAATATGACTTTGCAAAGATAGAATATTATAAAGTATTTTACATAGTGTGCTTGTGTAAGTGATTTGATCACATCAGGAGAGAACATACCTTCTTGATTCTCAAATGGAATCCTCACAGACAGTTACCTCATGCTTTTAGTTTGGCATGCTCTTAGCTTTGTTTCCACTCAAGTTGAACCTACTCACATATCAGTATGATATAAGTCAGATTGAGGTTTTGTGTAATAGCCAAGTATAGTCTACTATCATTTCCCATATATAATGCATGTATAGATGTTCTATCAGACACTTAAGTTATCCTTAACGATTACTCTGCACAAAGTCAATCATATGCTGTTGTTGATTTATTCTAAGTTAATCATCCCTAAAGATTCTATCAGAAAATTAAATCTAACTGAATCAAATGCTTTAGTAAACAAATCAGCAAGCTGATTGGTTGTGTCTACTTTGACTAACTTGATTAGACCCTTTTCAGAGCAATCTCTCAGAAAATGGTATCTGATTTCAATATGTTTTGTTTTACTATGTTGAACTGGGTTAGCAGTTATAAACATAGCAGCTGAATTATCAATATGAATTGGTGTATGAAGGAAATTGTAACCATAATCAAGTAATTGGTTTTGCAACCAAAGTACTTCAGAGCAACCTGCTGAAGCAGCTATGTACTTTGCTTCAGCTGTGGATACAGATACATTTGTTTGCTTCTTGCACTGCCATGAAACAAGTCTTGGTCCTAAAATTGACATCCACCAGTTGTGGATTTTCTGTTGTTGTTGCACCCTCCATAGTCACTATCTGAGTAGGAGTAGAGGCTAAAGTCTCCATCTTTGGGATACCAAAGTCCCAATGCAGGTTTGCCTTTCAGATATTTGAAAATCCTCTTCACAGCATTCAGATGGGACTCCTTTGGGTCAGATTGGTACCTGGCACAAACACAGACAGCAAACATTATGTCAGGTCTACTGGCAGTTAAATACATTAAAGAACCGATCATTGATCTGTACAATCTTTGATCTACGGATTTGCCAGCAGGGTCAGGCACAATCTTGTCTATTGTTGAGGCAGGTGTCTTGCAAGAAGTGGAATCAGCAAGATTGTACTTCTTCAAAATTTGATGAATGTACTTTTCTTGATTGATGAAAATGCCATCTGATTTCTGATGAACTTGTAAGCCAAGGAAGAAAGTCAATTCTCCCATGGAGCTCATCTGAAATTCAGATTTCATTAAGTCTTCAAAGCTTTGACACAGCTTCTTGTTGGTTGATCCAAATATGATGTCATCAACATATATTTGAACCACCAAAAGATCTTGATGTTCTTGTTTGAGGAAGAGTGTCTGATCAATAGTTCCTCTCTTGTACCCATTCTTCAGCAGGAAGGATGATAGTGTATCATACCACTTTCTGGGAGCTTGATGAAGACCATACAAAGCCTTGTCAAGCTTGTATACTCTATGTGGATAATCAGGGTCTTCAAATCCAGGGGGTTGAGCCACATAGACTTCTTCATCAATTTTCCCATAAAGGAAAGCACACTTCACATCCATCTGATAGACTGTGAACTTCTTGAATGCTGCATAAGCGAGGAAGACTCGTATAGCTTAATCCTTGCAACTGGTGCAAAGACTTCATCATAGTCTATTCCCTCTTCCTGAGTATATCCTTGAGCAATAAGTCTGGCCTTGTTTCTCACTATGATACCTCTGTCATCCAGCTTGTTTTTGAAAAGCTATCTTGTGCCAATTGGATGTTGACCCGTAGGCAAATCTACAAGAGTCCACACTTTTTGTTTTCTGAATTGTTGTAACTCTTCTTGCATAGCCTCAATCCAGCTGTTGTCTTTTAGTGCAGCTGTAATGTTTGCAGGAACTGTTTGGGACAAAGAGCAGGTGAACAAACAAATGTTTGCCACACCTCCTTTGCTCCTTGTGGTTCTAGCATGCAGGTCCCCAATGATATTGTCTGTTGGATGAGACTTGTGTACTCTGCTTGTTGAGACAGCATCAACTTGAACTGCAGAGTCTAAGTTTGTGAAACCATTGAAGAAGATGGTGTCAGCTGAGTAGTTGAGTCGATGAAATAATCAAAAGGCTCATGGTCGTTCGGATCAGCTTGTGTTTGATTGGCTGCTTGTCTTCTTCCGCAGGAAGTTCTACGGAAGCAGCATTTTGTTCTTCCGCAGGAGGTTCTACGGAAGCAGTATTTTGTTCTTCCGTAGGAGGAACTGCAGCATCGACGGAGGCATTTTGTACTTCCGTAGGAGATACATCACCATCCACGGATGAACAATGTTGGTCAGCTGGCAATGGTTGTTGAATGACTACCTCCTCCATCTCTAGCATCAGTAGTTGCACCAGAATTTATATCTACGGATGAGGGAACATCTGCTGATGAATTTCCATGTGCTGGGGATGAAGAGTTTGCTTCTCCGGAAGTAGCTTCATGCTGCTGACTTGATCTTTGCTGTGGTCCAGGTGACACTTGTGCTCTTGGTGGGTCAGCTGTTAAAGGCACTTCATTCACACTTGGGGGCGCAAAGGGATAACATGTATCCGCAGCACCTGCGTTGATCAGATAACCAGTGTTAAATGATTCAGTTAATGCATCTATATCAAATAACCAAGATGATCCTTTTACATTGGTAGTAAACATGGATTCATAAAAAGAAACATTGTGAGTCTCTTCAACTATGTTATGTTCTGGAATGTACACCCTATATGATTTAGAAGTGGATGAATATCCAACAAAGAAACCATCATAGGCTTTTTCAGAAAATTTTCCCAATTGTTCTTTAGTATTTAAAACAGACACATGACACCCAAAAGCTCTAAGATATCCTATAAAAGGTTTTCTTTTAAATAAGAGTTCGTAAGGTGTTTTATCATGTTCTTTGACTATCAAAGTTCTATTTTGAACATTGCAAGCTGTTGGACCAAAAGAACCAATGAGCCAAGATCAGGAAAACCTCTAAGTCCCACATGCCACTGCTACAACTGCTGAAGACTCCCATCAGTTACAATGTTCTCTTGCTTGAATGTCAGACTCGAGAACATCTGAAGACTCTCATCAGCTATTGTGTTCTCTTGCTTGAATGTCAAACTCGAGAGCATCTTAGCTCCAGCCTTCTGCTGTTATGACAAAGTCTGAAGAACAAAGTATGAAGATCAAAGAACTGAAGAACATCAGCTGAAGAAGACTCCAAAGTACTGAAGACCAAGTAGTGAAGTCTGAAGTACTGATCTTACAAGTACTGAAGACTTCAAGTACTGAAGACCAAGTACTGAAGCATCAAAAGCTGAAGAACTAAAGAACTGAAGACCTTCTACTGAAGCACAAAGTCTGAAGACAAAGACTGAAGACAACAACTGATGATATCTACTGAAGTCATCAGTTGTTATATCATCTGAAGCCAAGTCTGAAGACCAAGTACTGAAGACTCAGAGTTTGTCACAACAACTGAAGAAGTCTTCTTCAGTTGTTGTGGTGGTTTTTCCTTTTCAGTAGTTTATTTACTTTCAGTAGTTGTACAACAACTGAAGAGCATGTTCTTCAGTTGTTATAGTATCAGTAGTTATAAACGACTGAAGAGTTTGTTCTTCAGTCGTTGTAGGATTTCAGTAGTTTACTTTTGTCAGTACTTAGGAACTTTTGTAAGAAGATGTCAGCTGTTGACATCTTCAGTAGTTTTATGTTTTGTCAGTTGTAATTTGAATATTCAGTAATGTCAGAAAAAGGACATCATGCCCATCCTTTTGCCGCCTATAAAAGGATGGGTAACCATACTGTTTTAATGGCCGAAACGTGCGACCAATAGAACATTTATTGTTTTGCAGAAACTCTTCTCTCTATGTTTATGCTTTAATTTGAAATATCTTTTATGTTCTTGCTCTAATTGCTAATTAATGTGCTAAATCCGCTGCAAACATAATCTAATTGATCAACGAGAGAGGCTGAGATCCTGACAAATGGTATCAGAGCAGGTTAATCATTGATCGATTTCAACATTGATCATTTGAAACTGCTCTTTTGATCTCTCTGTTTGATCGAATTAGCAATTTGCAAGAGTTAGCCATAGAGAGTAAGTTTCTGCTGTTTCCGGCCAAAATCTTGAGATCTTTTGGTGGTTTTGAGTTACGTTTGTCGTGTTTAAACTTGTTTTTGACCAAAACCTGAGATGACAACACCAACTAATGATCCTCACAATACTGGTTCCGCAACCAAGCCTCCGATGCTGGTTAGGAACGAGTATAACATATGGCAGAGACGTATGCTACACCACTTGGCTGTCAACAGTGCTGGTTGTTGGAAGTCAGTGGTGCATGGGCCATACAAGCCTATGGTGAGTGTCCCGGAATCTAATGAACAGGTTGCCAAGAAACCTGAACAATATTCGGACGAAGATCTAAAGCTGTTCGAAATTGATGCTAGAGCCCATGGAATTTTAGCCATGGCCATTCCAAATGAGATATATTCAGGGCTCCTGCATCATGAGTCTGCTCATGACCTATGGGTTGCTCTAAAGGAACAATTTGGAGGAACTGATTCGGTCTTAGCAAACAATAGGGAAATCCTTGCCCACAATATGAGACATTCTCATATAGAAAGGGTGAGACTCTGACCCAGCAGTTTGAGCGGTTCTCTTGTTTAATCTCTGAGCTGAAGATGGTTAAACAAGAGTACTCCAAAAGCCAGATGAACAACAGGTTCCTCAGGTCATTGCCTGAGAGATGGGACACATATACCATTGTCCTACGCTCCAGTGCTGACCTGGACACTCTATCTCTCACCCAACTTCATGGGAAATTACTCACTTTTGAGAGAGAGGTAGAGCAAAAGAGGAAGTTGTCATCTTCTGGCAAACTTGCTGATGACTTTGTCCAAGGTAATGCTGCCTTGATAAGTCAGAGTCAGAATATGCTTCATCAGAAAGTTCTTATGATGAGCATATTGATTTCTCTACAAACTCAGAACAAGCTTTTGTTGGTATTAGTAGTTCAGGAGGAGGTGGTGACAACTTGTGTTTTCTGATGGAGGATTTGAAGGGCATTCCAGATGATGATCTGGAAGAGATGGATATTTTGAACCAAATGGCAATGATAAATATCCGCTCTCAGAAGTTCTACAAAAGAACTGGTAGGAAATTCCCAGGACTCTCTGGCAAAACCAAAGTTGGTTTTGACAAGAGCAAGTTGAGGTGTCACAAGTGCCAAAGGCTTGGACACTTTGCAAGAGAGTGTAGATCATCTGGATCTAACTCATCTGCACCCTTTGTGACTTTTCCCAGCAATAGCTCACAGCACAAAGGGCAACCTTCCTACAGTTCTTCCCATCCATCTCAGGCACAAGCACCACCTGCTTATTTTGTGCCACAGGGTCATATGCCTTATCCTTACCCCTGTTACTACATGCCTCAGCCTGGTCAAACTCAAGCACCCCCGGCTCAACCACCTCATGCTCTTCCAGAGCCTCATTCTTCCCAATCTCATCACCACACACAACCTCAACAACAAAGCTTTTTCACCCCAACTGCTGTTGACTGGAGTAGTCTACCAGAAGAGCTATCTGGTCAGGAACCACTACTCCAAGGTGCTGGTCAACATGGTGGTGACCAACCTTTTGGAAATCTTGCTCTGATGGCCCTTGATTCTGCTGAAGGGTCATCATCTAATGCCTCATCTAGGTATCCACTGAGGCAAAAGCCAAGCTTTGTTCAGAGTCATGCATAGCAGCATTTGCTTCTATTAGAGAAGCAAATGTAGCTTTAATAGATAAAAATCTTGAGCTTGAGCACACTATTTCCAAAAGAAAAGCTGATTTTGAGGTTGTTCTAAAAGATAAAAATGATGAGATTTACAAGCTTAACTGCCAAATCAAAGATGCTAAAGCTAGGGAAGATGTACTTCTTGAGAAGTACAAAGATCTCAAGGAAACTCTTGCAACCACCCAAGTTGAGTGTGATCGATGGGTGCAATCATGCAAGGGTTTTGAAATGCTTCTTAGCAAGCAAACTGCTTCCAATGTGAAGTTTGGCATTGGTTATAATCACACTGCTCCTCCCACAGACTTCATTTCAAGAGCAGAAGTTGAATCTGATGGGGAGAGCAATAACCAATCCTTCTCATCATGTGACTTACTATCCTCTGAATCAGCATCATCAGAGATAGACTGTCACATGACCAAAAGGCTGATCAACTCAGGAGTTGTCACTAGAAGTACTGAAGGTACTGGAGAGCAAGTGACAACATCTGAAGTTCAAACCTCAAATACTGTTAGCACTAAAGAGAAGAAAACTAACAGTAGGAAAGGTTTGAAGAAGCTAGAGAGGATACCAGGAAAGCAGACACTAGGAAGAAAACTGCTAGTACTGATGACAAACAGCTGAAGAACAAGTCTTCAGCAGTTAAATCCTCTTCAGCTGATGATCAACATAAGATGAAGAAAAAGCCATGTGAGATATGTGGCTTGTTCAATCATCTTACTGATGATTGCTGGTACAAAAGGGTTCCAAACTCAAACAGAAGGAGAAAATTACTGAGAGCATCAATAAAATGAAGAATGAGTTTGAAACCAAGTTTGTATTAGCAACATCCAAGCCTGAAATCCCTAAGCCAAAGCTAAATCTAAAAAGAAGGTAGGGATAACTCAGGCAACAGCTGAGGTTGCTCAGAAAAAGATGGTACAACATAGGAACTCATCATCAGCAAACTCCAATGTGTCTGAAGAGCTGAAAGCCCTATCACAGAATCAGACACAATTGGTGATGATGGTTCAGCAGCTAGTGGGAAGAGTCAACCACTTAGATGCTCCTGTGTTGAAACCACAGAAAAGGAAGTCCAAGCCAAAGGGTTCCTCTTCTGTACCATCTTCTTCACCTCAAGCTGTCACACACAACACAACTGTTAGTGCTGCACCTGTAGCTGAGAACAGACCCAAAACCAAGCAGGTTTGGGTCTCCAAGACAAACTAACACATGGTTGTGTTTGCAGGGTTCTTCAACATGCCATAGAAGCATCTGGTATGTAGACAGTGGAGGATCCATGCACATGACAGGAAGCAGCTCCCTTCTTAATGACTACTCTCAAGGAAAGAAGGGATTTGTTTCTTTTGGCAATGATGCAAAGGGTTACATCATGGAAAAGGCTTTGTTTCCAATGGGGAAATAAGGTTTGATGATGTTAACCATGTGGAGAATCTCAAGTACAACCTCTTGAGTGTCAGTCAAATGTGTGACAAAGGCCATGTTGCCCTTTTCACAAGCCAGAACTGTCGGATTCTGTCATCCAAAGTTCTGAGTTTGATTGACAAGGCATTGGATGAACACACTCTCCTGAAGGCCAACAGGACAGGAAGAGTGTATGCCTTAGATCTTTCCAAAAAGATGGATCTAAAAGGCCATCCTTGCCTATTCTCCAAGGCATCTCCTCAAGAGTCTACACTATGGCATAGAAGGCTGGGTCATGTAAATTTCAAGAACATGAATCAGCTTATAAGCCATGGTTTAGTATGAGGATTGCCTCTGAAGGAGTTCAAGTGTGAAGATGACTGCACTGCTTGCTTGAAAGGAAAACAACACAAAGTTTCATTCCCTTCAATAGAAGAACCTAAGTCCACTGCCTGCTTACAACTTCTGCACATGGATCTCTTTGGTCCTGTCAGAGTAATGAGCATGGCAAAGAAGAAATACTGCCTGGTAATTGTGGATGATTACTCCAGGTTTGTATGGACTTTCTTCTTGCACTCCAAGGATGAAGCAGCAAAGACAATAATGAACTTTGTGTTACAAGTAGAAAAGCAGTATTCCCTACAGGTCAAGTGTGTGAGGAGTGACAATGGAACAGAATTTAGAAACCACACACTTGATGACTTCTACCTGTCCAAGGGAATTAGAAGGCAGTTTAGCATTCCTAGAACTCCTGAGCAGAATGGAGTGGTGGAGAGAAAGAATAGGACCCTCATTGAAGCAGCAAGGTCAATGTTGGCTGACTCTGGATTGCCACTGACCTTTTGGGCTGAAGCTGTCAATACAGCTTGCTATGTACAAAATAGAGCTTTAGTAAATAAGAGGTTGATGAAGACTCCTTATGAAGTTCTTCATCATTTGGCTCCTCTTATTTCATTCTTTAGAGCCTTTGGGTGTCCTTGTTTTATTCTCAACACTAGCAACCCACTCCATAAGTTTGCTAGTAAGGTGGATGCAGGGTACTTTGTTGGTTATTCATCAACTTGCAAAGCATACAGAGTCTTCAACTGTAGAACCAAAGGGTTGAAGAAACTTTGCATGTTAAGTTCAATGAATCTCCAAAGGACAAGATTCCACAAAACCCTGTGGAGTTGTTTGATCTGGACATACTGCAATATGTTCCTTATCAACCTCCATCTGTTGAGCCTGTCAACAGATCTCCACCTGGTGGTACTGATGATGATGAAGTCAGTACTCACCTCTTCAGGATCAGTGACAATCTGCCTAAGTTCACTGAACCTGATGCTCCTGTAGCCTCAGCAGCTCCATCCACTACAAATGCTGATGAGATTTCTGCTTGCTCTACTTCATTTGAGCTGCCATCCTCTACATGGTTTCAGGAATCTCCATCACCATCTGTTGCTGCTGATGGGTCTACAAACACTTGCACAGATATTATAGTTTATCAAGAGCTCAAAATCACCCCACTTCACAAATCATTGGTGATATCCAAGCTGGAGTTTCAACCAGGAATCAATTGTCCAATTTCTGCTTCTATGCTCTCTTCATCAGTCAGCAAGAGCCAAAGAACTATCATATTGCTTTAAGAGACAATGGATGGGTGGAAGCTATGCAGCTTGAGCTTCTTCAATTCAAGAAACAGCAAGTGTGGGAGCTTGTTCCATTACCCAAAGATAAGTGTGCTATAGGCACCAAGTGGGTATTTAGGAACAAAACAGATGAGAAGGGCCAAATTGTCAAGAACAAGGCCAGACTGGTTGTCCAAGGGTTTGCACAGGAGGAAGGCATCGATTATGATGAGACCTTTGCACCTGTGGCCAGACTGGAAGCAATCAGACTGTTCTTAGCTTATGCTGCCTTTCACAGTCTCAAGGTTTATCAAATGGATGTCAAAAGTGCCTTCCTATATGGAAAAATAAAAGAAGAGGTTTATGTGTGTCAACCACCAGGCTTTGAGGACAATAAACATCCTGATTGGGTGTACAAGCTTGATAAGGCTCTCTATGGGCTGAAGCAAGCCCTAGAGCCTGGTATGAGACACTCTCAACCTTTCTTCTAGAAAATAAGTTCACTAGAGGCACCATTGATAAAACCTTATTCATCAAGACTGTGGGACAACATAAGCTCCTTGTTCAGATTTATGTTGATGACATCATCTTTGCATCCTCTGATCCAAAGTTGTGTGATGAATTTACAAAGCTTATGAAGCTGAGATTTGAAATGAGTGCTATGGGAGAATTACAGTATTTTCTGGGTTTGCAAATCAAACAACTGGATGATGGAATCTTCATCCATCAGTCCAAGTATACCAAAGAGTTGTTAAATAAGTTTGATTTACAATCCTGTAAGCCCTGTTCTACTCCCATGAGCAGCATCACACAACTAGATGTAGATCAGAAAGGTAAAGCGGTTGATGAAACCCTTTACAGATGTATGATTGGGTCCTTGATGTACCTTACAGCTTCTAGACCAGACATCATGTTTTCAACATGTGCTTGTGCTAGATTTCAGGTTGCACCTAAAGAATCCATTTGATTGCAGTCAAAAGGATCTTTAGATATCTGCAAGGTACCCAATCACTAGGTCTTTGGTATTCAGCTGGGCATTCTTGCAAATTAGTTGCTTTCTCTGATAGTGACTATGCAGGATGCAAAGTCACCAGAAAATCCACTTCTGGTGGTTGCCAATTCCTAGGCAATTGTTTAGTTTCTTGGCAGAGTAAGAAACAAACATCCATTGCTACATCCACCGCTGAAGCTGAGTATATTGCTGCTGCAAGCTGTACCTCTCAAATACTCTGGCTTCAGAACCAACTTCTGGATTATGGCATTACTGAGACTAAGACTCCATTATTAATGGATAGTGCTTCAGCTCTTTGTATTGTTAAGAATCCAGTCCAGCACTCAAGGACCAAACATATTGAGATCAGACATCATTTTATCAGGGATTGCTATGAGAAAGGTCTGATTAATCCTAAGTTTGTACCTAGTGCTGATGAGCTTGCAGACATATTTACTAAGCCTCTAGATAGTGCCACATTCCAAAATTGGTACTAAGGCTTGGTATGCTGCAGCTTGATTGATTTGACCTATGCTGGTACTCTTAGTTCACACTACTGAAAAGCAAAGGTCAAATACAAGTACTGATGAGTAATTTAGTCTTCAGCTCTTTCACAACTACTGAAGACTAAAATGACTCAAAGTACTGATGTACATTATTTATTGAAAAACAACTATAGTGAAGTGGATTACAACTACTGATGTATGATTTTCAAATTAATAAGTACTGAAGAACAAATTTTGCTCATAAGTACTGATGTGTAATCTTACACAAATACTGAAGACAAAATTTGTTCACCAGCTCTAAAGAATATTTCATCAGCACTTGTGAACATCTGATCACAAGAGCTGAAGGCATAAATATTCACAAGAGCTGAAGGGTCAATGAAACATCTGAAAATCAGCCAAAGAGCTGATGAGTAAGTGTGGAGGCTAGTATGAAACAACTGATTTGACGGAAACAGCTGATGAGTCATTTCTCATCAGCTGATAACAACAGCTGATGTTTCATACACAAACAACTGAAGGACAAAAGCATGTCTTCAGTAGTTCATAACTACTGACATCAGTAGTTCACAACTACTGAAGGCTAACACAGTCCTCAGTTGTTTACAACAACTGAAGGACAAAACCATGTCTTCAGTAGTTCATAACTACTGACAACAGTAGTTCACAACTACTGAAGGCTAAAACCAAGTCCTCAGTTGTTTACAACAACTGAAGCAATACCATGTCTTCAGTAGTTCACAACTACTGATCTCAGTAGTTTACAACTACTGAAGGCTAACACCAAGTCTTCAGTTGTTCCAACGTCTGAATAAGAATACTAGGTCATCAGTAGTTCATAACTACTGACGACTGACAGTAACTCTTCAGACGTTCACAACATCTGAAGGACAAAACCAAGGCCTCAGTAGTTTCAACTACTGAAGTCCAACACCAAGTCCTCAGATGTTACAACCACTGAAGGTTAAAACCACGTCATCAGTTGTTACAACAACTGATAACTAACACCAATACCTTCAGTAGTTTTCTTTCAACCTTTAACCTACCCTATAAATACCCCACCTTCAGAGCATTTACTCCTCACTTGACCTAATCCTTCCAAACCTCTGAAATTCCCATACACCATTAATGGCGAACATGCAACTGAAACCTCGACACAACTGTGTCGCCCATCTCACCAAATCGCCATTATGGCCCAAATTTCACCAAGCCGTCGATCTCATGCACGACTCACCATACAAAACGGCTTTTCTCTTGAACCCCACTCTATACACCGACTCCTTGACGGAGTTTTGGACCAATGTCACCGTCCAAACCGGAGAGCAGAATGCCGAGGTCTCCCTCCGGTCCTCCGTCAACGGCAAACCCGTGGTTATCACTCCAGCTACTCTACGCCAAACCCTAGAGCTGGATGATGCCACTCACCCAACTTCCTACCCCAAAGGTACCCTTGATCTCTCCTTCACATCTCATGACTATCAGGGTAACCTCTCCGCCTCCACCTTGTTGAAGAAACACTTTCCTGACCCTCAACGATTGATCTTCCACATGGTGAATGTATGTCTGGCTCCCAAGACCTCTTCGTGGGACCAGATGTCCACAAGGTGGCAGCAGGTATTGTATTCTATCCTTGAGAAACAACCTTTAAATTTTACTGATCTTTTATTTTTAGAACTCAAGGACATGGCCACAAAACCTTTTTCTAACCGTTGGAACTTGTATCCACGGTTCATAATGGCCATGATCGAATACCAGCTTCAGGCTGAGGGACTAGTTGGCACTGGGGTCCCTGCCATGGCTGTTCAAGCCGAGGTATACTCCAGGCACAACACTGACCAAACACTGAAACAGGCTGGCCGGCTGCGAAAACCCACGCAGCTGGAACCCACAGCCTCCACCTCCAAATCCAAAGTCCCCACCAAGCCAAAAGCCAAAAAGAAGCCCACAAAGGCTACTCAGGGAGATGAGTCCCCTGAGGATGCCCCTGCCACACAGAGGCAGGATGTGCCTGCTGGCTCGATTCTCCCAGCAGGTACCACGACTCCACCCACCACAACTGCACAGGCTTCCTCTCAACAGGAGCCTGATGCAACCAATTTTGGGGCAACCACATTACTGGGGTCTCTCTCACTTGAGGAGACTGCCATTGAAGAGCACAGTCCTCCCCATGTGCACACTGCTTCTAGCCCATATACTGAGGAGACCGCCCCACTAAGCCCAACATTGGTAATAGCCAAAGTGCTGACCGATCTGAGCACTCCACCCTCTCCCCAGAAACCTATTACAACTGGGGAGACTCCAACCGAAGAGGGGGTGGGTACAAGTGCTGATCGGAGCCCACAGCACAGAGAATCAGTTCAATCTCCCAGTGTGGCTAGGGAGATGGAACAATCTGGTGAGGCTGCCACTTCCTCTGCATCAACATCTGAGCAGGGTGAAGCTGGTAACATCACTAAGACCTCACCAGAGGCAATGGCCGATGATGGATCCAATCCGGAGGCCAGAAGTCCCCAGTACCATGAACAAGGGGCACATGTCATTACTGAGCCACACTCAGGACATGTTCATCCTGACAATGTCAGGAGGTCAGGTGATTCAGCTTATGCTGATGATGACCTGAGCTTTTTCTACGATGTAGTAGCTCAAAACACTATCCTTGAGGATGAGATAAGCAGACTCAAAGAGCTGCTTGCTCAAATGACTCAGGATAGAAGTCCATCTGCCACCACTACCCCACAGATGGCACCTTCACCTGAGGTCTCACAGACACTGAGCCACTCCCACAAACTCAGCCACCAGCCCCTGTTTCTGGCACTAGCTCTCAGGGACCGAACCCCCCTGAGCAGCTGGATGCTATCTTCCAGAAATCCCTACCTCTCATCACACCCATGCTTAAAGATATAGTTATTCAAACCCTGGATGAGAGGCTTCCCACATATATACAACCCATGGTGGAGGTTGCCATATCTAAGGCTCTTGCTGATAGTCAAACCCCAACCAATGCACCCAAAAAGGGGGAGACATCAGTGCAAGACAAGAGGAAGAAGGGAGAGGAGGAGAAAGAGGCAGAAAAAGAGGTGGTGGTAGAGAGGGAGATGGCTGAGGAGAGTAGTAGGGTGAGGGAGAAGGGGAAAAGGAAAGTGAGGGAGGTAGAGCATATAGAAGTGGCTGAAATCCAAAAGGATTTCAGTATCACTGATAAGAATAAGGGAGAGGGAAAGAAGGTGGCTGATCCTGATCTACCAGCCCTTGTCAAGGAGGCTGATGCTGAGCATAGCCGTTCAATGAACTCTGTCATTGAACAGCTGTTCAGGCAAGGCTTTGACAAGGACACTGCTTTGCTAGATCAAGAGATCAGGAACATGGAGAGAAAGGAGATAAACTACCGATGGTCTACTTATAGCCAAGAGGATCAAAAGAAACTCGAGGCTATGAGTAGATTCATTTCGAAGTACCTGGGCAGACCAGTCCTTGATGTCAAGGCATGGACCACGGACAGAATCTTGGCAATAACCACCAAGATCTGTTCGGCTGGTGAATTTACTAAGGGACTGGTCGCAGAGGCCCTATCTGAAGCCGGTGCTGGGAACAGGACATTGCTAGTAAAGCTAACCAAACCAGCCCTTATCTCTAGGCTGCTAGCAGTGCCTGCCAACACTCCCACACCAACAACCCAACCACAACCCACAAAACCAACTCCTTTACCACCAAAACCCGCAGCCAATGATCCACCCTTGAAGAAGAAGAGAAGGGTGCTGAGGCTGCAAGATGAAGAAGAGGATGATGAGGAGGATAGCCTGCCACTTTCAGCAGTCATACCTCTACCCAAAGCCAAACCACAAACCATCAATCCCACCTCACAGCAGGACACTGTGAAGGTAAAGTTAGAAGAGGAGGAGCAACAAAAGAGGCATGATGAGGAAATGCTGAAAAGCATTGACAAATGCTATGTTGCTTCGACCTCTATAATGAACATGAAGAGAGAAGCTATGAGATTATTCACCCTCAAACAAACCTTTCAATATGAAAGGGAGAGGGTGAGAACTTGGCCTGACCCAAGGGTGGCTCACAGGATAGTCAAGAAGGACATGCCTGTGAGATACAAAAGCCAACTAAAGAGAATCGTAGATGAAGAGATCTCTGTGGCTATTGTAATAACACCCTGGGAAATAGTAGATGAATTCGAGAAAGCTTATAGAGCCGGCCAATCACCCTTTTCAATGCTAGATAATAGGGTGGTTAGGAAGGGTCTGGTCTATAAGAAGCTTGAGAATTTCCATAGGGATGAGCTCACTTTGTTGTTAGAGGGTAAACACCCTGATGAGTTTGCATATAGGCAAATCACAACACTTGAGCTCAAAAATGGTAGACAGGTCAAGTTCATCTCAGAGCTGTACGGTCGGGAGGGGTTGTTCGAAGGTGAGCCTGAAGACCTGTCCAAAGAAGAACAAATGATCTTTCTTCAAGCTTACTGTAGAGAATCCTACCGGCTTGTACGTGGGAGGTAGATCTCATGGATGGGGCAACAGCTCTGTGTCCAATTCCCCAAGACAGAGCTCCCATCCATACTTAGCCAAACAAACACTTGAGACTACCTCTCTGGCCAGTGCTTATCTGGGTCAACTTCTAATCTGATCTAGAAGGAAATAGACCAATCTTTATGCCATCAATAAGTGGGACATCCAATAATTAGAGGTTTTGGCTGCATTGGTTCAGGGGAGTTTGTTGGACCAAAAGAACCAATGAGCCAAGATCAGGAAAACCTCTAAGTCCCACATGCCACTGCTACAACTGCTGAAGACTCCCATCAGTTACAATGTTCTCTTGCTTGAATGTCAGACTCGAGAACATCTGAAGACTCTCATCAGCTATTGCGTTCTCTTGCTTGAATGTCAAACTCGAGAGCATCTTAGCTCCAGCCTTCTGCTGTTATGACAAAGTCTGAAGAACAAAGTATGAAGATCAAAGAACTGAAGAACATCAGCTGAAGAAGACTCCAAAGTACTGAAGGCCAAAGTACTGAAGTCTGAAGTACTGATCTTACAAGTACTGAAGACTTCAAGTACTGAAGACCAAGTACTGAAGCATCAAAAGCTGAAGAACTAAAGAACTGAAGACCTTCTACTGAAGCACAAAGTCTGAAGACAAAGACTGAAGACAACAACTGATGATATCTACTGAAGTCATCAGTTGTTATATCATCTGAAGCCAAGTCTGAAGACCAAGTACTGAAGACTCAGAGTTTGTCACAACAACTGAAGAAGTCTTCTTCAGTTGTTGTGGTTTTTTCCTTTTCAGTAGTTTATTTACTTTCAGTAGTTGTACAACAACTGAAGAGCATGTTCTTCAGTTGTTATAGTATCAGTAGTTATAAACGACTGAAGAGTTTGTTCTTCAGTCGTTATAGGATTTCAGTAGTTTACTTTTGTCAGTACTTAGGAACTTTTGTAAGAAGATGTCAGCTGTTGACATCTTCAGTAGTTTTATGTTTTGTCAGTTGTAATTTGAATATTCAGTGATGTCAGAAAAAGGACATCATGCCCATCCTTTTGCCGCCTATAAAAGGATGGGTAACCATACTGTTTTAATGGCCGAAACGTGCGACCAATAGAACATTTATTGTTTTGCAGAAACTCTTCTCTCTATGTTTATGCTTTAATTTGAAATATCTTTTATGTTCTTGCTCTAATTGCTAATTAGTGTGCTAAATCCGCTGCAAACATAATCTAATTGATCAACGAGAGAGGCTGAGATCCTGACACAAGCTGTATTCACAGCTTCTGCCCAGAATGTAATGGGCAACTGAGAATCAGCTAGCATTGTTCTGGCTGCTTCTATTAGTGTTCTATTTCTCCTTTCAGCCACTCCATTTTGTAGTGGAGTTCTTGGGGCACTGAATTGTCTAGCTATTCCTTAGTCCTGCAAAAAGAATCCAAATCAGCATTAACAAATTCAGTTCCATTGTCACTCCTAAAAATTTTAACTTTTAAATCAAGTTGATTCTCAATCTTGATCACAAAGTCCATTAATGTTTCAGATGTTTCACTCTTATATTTTAAGAAAAAGACCCATGTAAATCTAGTGAAATCATCAACTATCACCAAACAATATTGTCTTTTTCCAATGCTCAGCACATTGGTTGGACCAAAGAGATCCATGTGAAGCAATTTGAGTGGTGTAGTGTTAGTGTTGATTGTTTTGGATTTATGACACACTCTGTGTTGTTTTCCTTTATAACATGAAGAACAGTGATTAGAACAATGAAATTCTTTCTTTGGTAATCCAATGACTAAGTCATTTTTCACCAATTTATTCATGTTCTTCATGTTGGAATGGACAAGCCTTCTATGCCACAATTGAGATTCATCTTCGGAAGATTTGGACAGCAGGCATGTCTCATGTGTTGTGAGTGTTATGTTGTTCATATCCAAGATATATGTGTTGCCTTTTCTTGATGCTTTAAGAAGTATCCAGTCTGCTGGAACTGTAAACCCTGGCTTAAGAATGTAACAGTTAGTGTTATCAAATAGTGTTAAATAATTTTGATCACAAATTTGGGAAACACTAAGTAAATTATACTGCAAATTTTCACAGTAATTTACTTTTTCAAATGTTAAAACACCATTAGTTACCATTCCCTCACCAACAATTTTACCTCCCTTCTTATCCCCACCAAATGCCACATAAGAGGCATGTTTATGTTTGAAGTCATGGAGAAGTGCACAGTTGCCTGTCATATGTCTGGAACAACCACTGTCAACATACCACTTGTTGTCAGCTCTCCTTGATTGTTCCTGCACACAAAAAGAAATTAGTTAGTCTTGACAATCCAAGGCTTAATTGTCTTGGTTTTGCCAGATGTGTCAACAATAGTTACTCCTTCATGAATTAATCTTGAAGTTTCATTATTAGTTGTTTCTTTTTGATGTGATGGTTGTGAGGATGATTCTGTTGAAGATGAGTTAAGTTTCTGGATGCCTTCATGCTTCTCTGATTCTTTCTTCAAAGTGACTTGTTTTGGTTGGTATTTTAACTTTGGAGAGGATCCTGTAGTTTTGAAAGTTTCTTCATCTTTCAGCTTTGATTGAGACACAGGAGTTCCTTTAGCAAAGTTATCAAAGAAACCATCAGCTGCTTCACTTTGTTTATCTGTCAAATCCACCTTTTTGTGAGGTGTCTTAGACTGTATTGGTGCTTTCTTCTTCAAAGTCTTGTCCGCAGTAGAGGGTCTTTTCTTTGACTTTTGTTGATCTTTCTGAGTCTTTGTCTCTTTATCACTTTCTGAGGCTTGTGAATCTGATTCAGATGATGTATCTTGTGACTTCTTTTTGCTCTTTTTCTTGTTCTTCTTATTAAAATAACATTCCTGAGTGGAATGGTTATTTTTGTCACAAATGGCATAATGTTTGTTGAAGAAGCAATCATCAGTCATGTGATTGTTCATGTTGCAAATGGAACAGTAGCTACTGAAATAGCATTCATCAGTGTTGTGATTCTTCATATCACACCATTTGCAATATTTCTCAGAAGTGTCTTCGAGTTCAGCCTTCTTTTTGTTGTTTTTGTTCTCACTTGCTGAAACATCAGATGATTTCTTTTTGTTTTTGTTTGGTGCTTCATTAGCTGTTGTGTGTTTGTCGTTGGCTCCCTTTCGTTGCTTGATATTGAGCTTTTTCTGAGCATGTTTGTTTGTTTCTCTTGTTACCTTGTCCGCAGTATCAGATTCTTTCTTCCGTTGCTTGTCTGCGGATTCAGTAGTTTTTGCCTTCCGCAGATGATCTACGGACTTGACAGTTTTTTCTTTCCGCAGATGTTCTACGGATTCCTCAGTTGGTGCTTTCTGAGGATTCTTGTTTGATTGTATCTTACCTTTATCAGAAGATGACAAAGGTGCTTTTGTACTTGATCCGCATCTATCAATCTTGTGAAGATTCAGTTCTTGTAATCCTTCATTAAGTTTAGCAATCCTCTTGCAAATAGTCTTCAGCATGTTCCGTTGCTTTGGCGGGTACTGCAACTTTGATTCTTCAAGGACTCGCGGAAGACCAGTTTCAACTTGAACATTCTTACCAATGTTCAGTTGATCAGTATCATGTTCATCAGAATCATCCAGGTCATCATAGTTATCAAAATCTGATTCATTATGTTTAAGTGATTCTGATTCAGTAGATTCAGTTTCACTCATCTCAGTTTTATTGTTGTTTATTTGACTATCATTGATGTCAATTTTGGTGCTTTGCACAAAATGATTTGACAAATTGTTAGTCATTGTTTCAGGTAAAGGTGTGTAGTTATCATTAATAGGTGGTGCAACAGCATTATAACCCAACCCGGACCTGTTCTTTGATTCAATATGAGAATTTAGCAACTTCTCATATTGCTGAGATGATAGTTGAAACTTCTGAAGTTTCACTTCAGTGGATGCATGATCAGCCATGGATTTTGTTAAGCAAGAGGTCAGATGCTCAACTTGGGCTTTTAGACTGTAGTTTTCAGAAACATATTTTTCTAAATCTTTTTGTAAAGAGTTTATTTTGATTTGATATAGTTTTTGTTCTCTTAAGTGTGATTCATTTAAAACCATAGTTTCTTTTACTTTATCAGCCAATTGTTGAGCATGGACTCTATATCTCTCAACTTCCTCAACACATGTTGATGAACATAACCTGTCTTTTACCTCTCTGGCCATAGGAGGAACTTTGTTTTCCATATGCGCCATCAGTGCTTGATTCTCCTCTATCACTTCCTTCTCATACAGACTCCAGTCACATGTTCCATCCTGAAGTATGATCAGCCATGTCTCCTTAGAGTTGCTTGGTCCTGCTGATGTATTTGTGGCTGGTGGGGATGTGAGCTGAGGTTGTCTATGCAGAGATCTTTGAGAGGTCGGCTGCTGATTCTGATAGTGTTGTTGCTGCTGATTTTGTTGTTGCTGCTGCTGATACTGTGGAGTTGATTGTTGGTTGCATTCTCTAGAAAAATGACCATAGAGATTGCACTTGAAACATCTGACTTTTGACTTATCAACGCCAATCTTCGATGTTTTGCTTGCTGCTGTCAGATTTTTATTTCGTCGAAGATATTGCTTGGCTCTGTAAGCAATCATCGCCATCTGCCATTGTAGATCCATCTCTTCTACTACATCAGGAGGGAGTTCCTCCAAGTCTTGCTGACAGATGTTAGCTAATGTAAGGGAACTTCCAAGATATGCTTGAAAGCTAGAACTAAAAGCTGCAAAGGCTGCTTTTTGTACTTCAGAATCCAATATCACAGTTATTGGTTCTGAGTTTGCTGTTGCTGATGTCTCTCTTTTCTCTGTAGATTTAGCCTTTTCCTTTTGATTTTACTTTGAGATGATTTCTTAGTGGGTTTGGACGCATAAAAGCTTACTTCCTCTTCATCATCACTCAAAGTACAAGAGTTATCACTTTCATTAGTAGAGATAAAGCACTTTCAGCATTCTTGGTTTCCTTGAAGTGATAAGGTGAGACATGAGTTCTCACACTCTGGTTTCTTGACTGTTCATCTAGTTCAAGTGCTTCAACTTTAGCAACCAAAGTATCTAGACCAGTTGTCTTGAGATCTAAGGTGTTCTTGAACATAGAGACTGTTTGCTTCCAACTTTCAGGTAAAGTGTGGAGCATCTTCTTGTTCAGTTCCTCAGTAGTATATTTTAACTCCAAGATGTTCATCTCAGTAACAAGTTGCATAAATCTATGGAGTTGCTGAGGAATTGACTCACCCACAATATGATGAAAAGTTTCATATTGTGATCTAAGGGTGTCTTTCCTTATGCTTCTGATCTCATCACTCCCTTCACAGAGAGTGTGAAGTATCTTCCACAGGGAATTTGCTGTTTTATAGTTCTCGCACCTGATCAAGATTTCTTCAGGCAAAGCCATACTAAGCAAGCTGTATGCTTTAATATCAACTTTGACCTTCTTGACATCATCAGGTGGCAAGTCCTTAGTGCTGATTGGCTGATTTTTGTCATTATAATCCGGCCCAAGAGTGGGTGGGATATAAGGACCTTGTGTGATGGACTCCCACAAGTCAGAATCTGTGTAGTTCACATGATTCCTGAACTTGATCTTCCAGGATTTAAAATCAGCTTTGGTTTCCAACTTTGGTGGTTGATAAGATCCTCCTCCAAAAGTACTCATGTTTAACTGCAAAAGATGGATTTAAAATTTAAATGCTTAAATTGACAAATCTATCAAAGACGCAGATCTGGTATTCAATGAATTTGAATATAGATCTAAATCATACAAGCAATAAGAGAATGTTTACTGAATGACAAGTCGTTGATTTAATTGTTTGAAAATCAATTAAACAATTTTAATACTGATAGATCAATTGATCTAAATCAATGAGCACCAATGCTCTGATACCACCTGTGAATCCAAGGATCGCAATTTAGGAATTATCAGTATTAAAATAAATCAATTTAATGATCGCGGAATTATCACTAATTGACGTTTAATTGTTTGTAATGATCAATGATGAACACAACCACAGAAACACAATAAATACGAAATCTATAATAATTCAAATGTATTTCATTAACTGTAATGTAATGATTACAAAAGAATAATGAATAACTATGAACAATCGAATTCTGTGAATCGAATGATGTTTGATATTGATGTGACGGCGGCTACGGTTGCACAATGAACTCTTGACAGCCGTAATAATGATTGATTGTGTTCATACAGATGTGAAACCTAGGACTCATATTTATAGATGATTTGAGTCGGTTAAGGAAACACCGGATCTCTCGGGATTTGTTATTGATTATGTTGACTTGTTTGACTTCTTGGAATTTCCAATAGCACAAGTATAGTGATCTTCCGCAGGAGTCTTGCCTTCCGCAGATCTTTTGTTCTTCCGTAGATGATTTACTCTTCCGTAGGAATGTTGTTCTTCCGTAGGAAATCCTTCTTCCATAGGAGTCTTCCTTTCATGAAACTTGATCATCCGCAGAAACTTACACTTGGTCATTTGGTCTTGTATGAAACATATCTACGGATTAACAAAATTGTTCATCCGTAGATGTTTCCTACACTTGGTCAATTTCAGGAAATCCATCCAAGTATATTGTTTCTCCTGTCAAGTCACAAATCAACACACATACATATATGGGGTTAACCTATAGATTCAAATCACATATATATATTTTGACTGTTACAAATATTAATTACAAGACTTGATTTTCAAGTGCTAAGCCTATACAAAATTGATCTAGCCCTATACAATCTAGATCTAACAGTTATAATGATGCAATTATCTGACTCAAAAGATCATCAAATGTTCTTTCTCAAGCTCAACCAGCCTCGCGCTGAGAGTACGGTACTTCACCTAAGTTAGGTGGGTACTTTAGCAAAATTGTTCATTCTTTTTGTGTTGCCCAAGGATTCCTTCCTACCTATTACAGAATTCATTTCAACTTTGTCGGTATCGTAAAAGACTTCCTAACATAAACTCTACAACCGAGAATAGATTGGACTAATGGATTGTCGAGAAGCACCTCTGGTGATCCGTGACATAGAAGACTTGTCACTTAATTCTTTCTTAGTAGTTCACACCACATAGGATCTTCCGGATTCTTAAATTCCTCTGATCATTACCTCAAAGCCTTTGAGGAATATGACTTCTCTTTACCTAGTCATTGTAATGAAACCACCTAAACTCAAAGGAATATTCTTAAAATCAACTCCGATTATGATTGATAATCACCTTTCTTAAAACTACACTCGTGAAATCTTTCAACATCTCTAACCGTTAATCACCTAATGACAATCTTCACACGAAACTTAGGTCGAACTATTTGGACCCTACTTTTAACTGACCATGCTGTAGATAAAGTTCTGAGCGCCAGAATATATAGAAAATGAAACATTTGTAACCTTTGCCCTTATATAAGTTCTAACCTACCTAGAGTCTACATGGGAATCGCATTGTGACACTAGTCTTATCCCTAGTGAGACGTTACTCCTTTTACATTTCTGAAATTATACAAATTGAATGGTTGTTTAGAATGTACATGGCCTTTGTAGAGTTGCAGTAGAGTAACGATAGTCCCTTCACATGGATTATTTACTTCAACGGATTGATCTCAGAACTTGGAGCATTAGTAGTTTGAACGCTATAGCATTATGCCTTAATGGAGTAATCGAATGTCACGTGACCAGTTTAAGCATTGTTCTCGGTATACAAGGATGTGGTGGGAACGCTACGGGGAACCCTATATATAAGCATCACTGGTATAATCAGAATGTGCCTGAGCTGGGCTATGTGATAATCTGATTAATTGATGTAAGGCATGATAGAAATGTTAAGGTATCATGGTTGGTTGTACATACAGGGGATTCTTAATATAGTAGTAAAAAAATGTTTGACAAGGAAAAGGAAATAGTAGATCTGACGCGTTGGATAGGGAGAAATGGAAACTATAATGGCATTAACAACAATGCTGAAAACTAGAAGATGAAGAATGTTGCCAGTCCACTAATGGGTACAACACTGAAAGGGTAGAATGCCTAAACTCAAGTCTAAGGTAGTGAGGCTGCAATAGCCATGACTTGAGATGAGTTTAAATCTTTGGTGAGTGAGTACTACTACCCGAGGAATGAAATGCAAAAGTTAGAATTGTAATTTTGTAATCGTGCTCTTCATACTGATAAAATCCATGAGTTGACAAAGCTAATGTCATACCTTGTGACATTTAGATCAAATAGAATTAAGTAGGACATTGGGAAGATCTGGTGAGTAGTAGGACGAATTTGGAGATTTGAGCAAGCAAACTAGTGATGAAGTAGACAAGAAGACTCAAATGTTATTATAGGCACATATCTTATCATCAATCAATACACACCTGTTGGATACTGGTAGAAGATAACATCGATACTTTCAAATTCACTCCTTCATTTGTCATGAACCCTAGTTGCTTAGAAATTAGTTAGTCGGTGGAGATGGGAAAACTCTCGACATGCGTAAGTTAAGATGTATGGAATTACTCGAAGACTGAGATTATTATATACAGTATTGTTCCTGGAGTAGGAAGGTTGGAAAGGAAGTGACTATTGTGTGTGACCTATCTTCTTCATTCCTCTCAGTCATGAAAACTTTCCAGTTTTAACTTGGCCAGAATAAGTGCGCTAGTTCTAAAAACTAATCTGTATTCTTGGGGAACCCAAATCCTCCTCGAACTGAAGTCTTTAATCTATGATTCTTCACAATCTTTCATAAGATTCTCCGTGAGGACGGTAATACCACCGAGAGTTTGACGCTCGCCTCCTTGCTAGATAAATCTAGCAGGACGGTGTAGTGAACCACAATGGAACACCTTTTCTTGTCAAAATCTGTACAAATATCAATTAATCGAATACTAAATCCAAAATCTATACATGAAACGATTCACTAATTTTGTCAAGTATGTTCAAATATCAGGATACTTACTTGAATCTAAACAAACCCAGTTATTTAATACATAATCACCAATATTCATCCTGGTATGCTCAGCAGTGAAGTTTCAAATCCTTAAGACTCATACTATGAGAGGAACATACTCGGAAACAATATTAGCGATAAAAAAATTTCGAGGACGAAATTTCTTGAAGGTGGGGAGAATGTGACAACCCTAAAATTCGACTCGTGTTGAAGTTTTAAATGTTAAAATGAAACTACGTACCCTTATTTCAGACTCCACATAATTGGGCCTAACAAGTACAATGCGTAACACAAATGAACCCATTAGGCCCAGTAAAGGCCCGTTAAGACCTTACTTTCATTAGAAGCCCAAAATGGAAATACTAAGCTTAAACGATAGCTAAACAAACTTAACAAGTCATAACATTAATAAGTGTAAGCTTGCGCACAAACGTTCAAACTATTAAACAATTAAACGTGGTTAAAATGTGACATTAACGTATTGCGACAATTTAATAACCGGACAAATTCTAAATGTAACGAAATTGTATTCTTTAAATATTTCTAACGTTTATGATTAATATCACCATAAAATAAAATCTAAAACGCAAAATGAGAAGACTTAGAGCGCGATACGAACCAACCCGGTATGAAACCCACCCATCCAACCCACCTATAAAACCCACCTTTCCTCATTTTAGGGTTTGTTAAATAAAAAGTGGAAGAAACAAAGAGATAGAGAGAGGCGGCAGCCCCCCTTCCCCGTTCAAATTCTGGCCGGTTTCCGGCAACCGGTGACGACTCTCCGGCGAGTGAAAGAGAGTGCCATACATGACCGGTTAGATCTCGAACTCCTAAACACCATGGTGGTCGTGGTTTTCCCCGAATCACCGCGGTGATATTTCAAAAAAGTGGTAAAGGCGGCTGCGTTGGTGGTTTTGTGGTGTTTAGGCAGTGAATGCAGGCGTGGTGTTGGTTGCAGGTATGTTCCTGATGACGATGCTGATGAAGGTGTTTGTCGAGGCTGTGGTTGTTGTCAGATGCAGCTGTGGATTTTGTCATCGTGGAGGTCGACCGTGGGTGTGGTCGTGATGTTGAGGGCGGTTCAGGTGGCGGTGCTATGGCGGTGCTGTAAATCTGGTCAGTGGCGGTGGTGATAGGGTCCAACGATGGTAGTATGTAGGTTGTGGTTAGGGGGTCAGCTGTGGTTAGGGGGTCAGCTGTAGCTGATGGTGTTGTTGGTGGTGATCGAACGATGGTTCCCGACGACTGGCCACGGTGGCTTGTGCTCGGTGACCTCACGGCCCTCGACCGTAGAGGCCCGGTGATGGTGGTGATGTTGGCGGCTGTTGACTGTTAGCTAGGATTGTGGCTGTGGGTGTTACTGGTCATTGTGATGGTGTTGTGGGGTGGCTGTCGGTAGCGGCTGTGGTTGCGGTGTTGTAGTTGCGGCTGGTGATTGTGTGTTAGTGGCCGATGTTAGTGCAGGACCGCAAAGGAGATGATAATGGTGGCTGTCATTGGTATAGTTTTAGGTTTTGGTCATTGTGGTTATTGTTCATGGTTATGTTGATGGTGGCGGTTTCAGTGGCGCAGGGTATGGTGGACCACGGTTGTTGATATAATGGTGATGGTGAAGGTGGTTGTGAATATGATCCTTTTGTTGTGAGTTATCAAGTTTGGTGGTTAGTTGGCTGCTGTGACGATGGCCTAAAGCTGATTAGATTGATCGTGGAAAATCGTGGTTGTGATGGTGTCTAAGTGGTGGGATAGTGATGTTGGTCGATGGTGTTGACTGTGGTTGTTGCTATTTATTATGGTGGTGGTTGTATTAGAATGATGAGGTTTAGTGACGGCCAACTGAGGCCAACGGGTATTCAATAACAAGAAAATGAGGAAATCGAGAGGAATATGAGTGGAATAGCGAACGTGAACCGGGGGAAAGGTATAATCGCACACGATACTCATTTACAATTTGTTGATAATTCGCATATGTATGCAAAACGTTGAGCTCTAGCACGATAAAAGATACGTAAGATTTATAAAAATCTAAAGGCAACAACAATATATATTGACTTAAACAAACGAGTTCTAGGTTACGAAACTGAAACGCTAAGTATAACCGTGCGCTAGACATTCATATGCATATAAATATAATGATAATATAATAACTTATATGTGTTGAACTACAAATAAGTATGAAAATGTTAATGAGTTAGATATGGTAAAGAACGATTATGTATATTAGAAATGACGTGATGAAGCACATGATGTAAAACAGAATTGGTAATGATATCATATAAGCAATAGATGTTAGAAACATATAAGTACTTATTTGATTTCAGGTCACACAAAATATTTACAACACCTCGAGATGTAAAATACATACAAATACAATTGTACATATATACAATAATACTTTAGGTAAACCGACATTTACATGTATTTATGTAAGACGAAACACTTATAGATACTATAATAATCCTTCATCGCATTATGGCTAATGTGAACAAATTAACACAAACATTATTAGTATCGTCCCTTGGTCAATATAACGACAAAATTATCGGTGACTGTATTATTCTAGCAATAATCTATTTAATGCTAGGATAAAAGCGTAAGAACTATAAATATTATTGAAACATCTTATACATTGTTCAGAATATTATGTTATAGAGTGCTAATGTCATCAATGATAACCATCTATAATGTTTGGAATCTCCAAATCAACAAACTATTGCTACAATTATTGTACTAAGAATCATTACTCGGATAAGAACATAGACTAATATATTATGCACGAGTTAGTACATAATAATTGATAATTTTCACAAGAAGCTAAGGTACCATAATCATACTAATCGTTAACTTTAAGTTAACTAAAGAGCTCAACCGCACGCATGTAATAACATCATGCTAATTCTAAACGTGAATCTTATATGTTCTAATTAGGATCGCTTTGTTGGTGATCATCCTTTTTCTTTATCAAGCTCAGAATTATTAAGGATACCAGGTGAGTTTCGTGGCCCCTTTTTATGTTTATACAAGTTTTTACTATTTTCAATCAATGGGGGGAAAAGTATGTTCACTCGTTTTCAATGCTGTACATTGTATATTCTGTTTTCATACTTGGAATCAATGTGATACTGTTTTGCACGCATACATGGTGTTATTCTATGATTCTTACAACCATTAATTCCGGGTTAGGAACCAACGGATAGGTATTCGTAGTACTACTGGGTTGACACCCCCACCCTTCGACGATTGGTTAACTTGCGAGTTACCAACACAGCTGCCAGCAATCCGGCCAAGGGTGAATATATTCCGTCGAATTTATATGCATAACGTCATTAGGGTTTGGTTGTCTTAAACACATGTTATGTGGTTTGTGCTTGCAGTATGATTCCATATCAAATTTTATACAGCATCAATTACATGTTTTCAATTTAAACCTGCGGAACTCACTAACATTATGTGTTGATATTTTTGAGCATATCTTTTCAGGTGAACATAATCAAAGAGGATAGCTAGTGCTGATGCCTTAGCAGAGACCCTCAGGATTTCATTATTTTTGCATTTGTAATGTATATCATTTATATTTATTTGTGAACTATGTGTATTTTGGATTTAGAATCAATAAGACTATGATAGTCGTGGAACTGACTAACCACGACACAAGTCACCATTGTGTCGGGGGACGTCATGACACGAGAAGTTTGCATATATTATATCTCTGTATTTATACCAAGTGTTATGACGATCCCGTCCGTCGCATCCTCGTGTTTCCGCTATAAGCGGGGGTGTGACATGATCCGGTTCCAATTTCTTTTAAACACTAATAGCAAACCATCCCTAATACATATAAACCTAGTTCGATTGATTCAAAATCAAACCCCAATTTGATGTTGTTACTGTCGATTATCATGGGGCTTTTGATCCCCATCTAAAATCGAGTAAATCAACGTGTTTAATTACCTGCTTAATGTCGATTTGAAGGGTGACTCGATGAAGAACAGTGGCGGGTGGTGGTGGTGATCGACGTGGTGTCTGTGTGTGTTTTTGTTGAAAGTGAATGGTGCAATCGATCAGAGACAGATGTAGGTTCATTTATACTCAATTAATTAAGCGATTATTGGTGTTAGTGGTGATCGTGGCCCGGTTGTTCGGCCGAAAATGGGGGTGGTCGGGTTTGGTGGTAATCGCACTAACATTTTTAAATTGAAAGGAGGCCCAGGTTCGATTCATCCACGAGGAGGTGTCGGTAGTGTTTAGTCGAGCTGGAACCGATTAATTTGAGGTGTTTGGTCTCGCCGGAGACACGCCGGAGACACGCCGGAGGGAAAGAGGGGCGACGGGCGGGGGTGGGTTTTAAAAGGAAATTACACTTTTGGTCCCTGAGGTTTGAAGTACTTATTATTTTATGTCTTAAGTTTTCAAACCAAGTTTCATTAATTACATTTTCAACCCAAAGGTTTATTAGGGTTAAGTTTTTAATAAATTTTTATTTTTAACAATAATAATAATAATAATAATAATAATAATAATAATAATATTATTATTATTATTATTATTATTATTATTATTATTATTATTATTATTATTATTATTATTCTTCTTCTTCTTCTTCTTCTTAAATAATAGTAAAATGGATTAATTCGCGATAAGCGGAGAAAGTTAGTTTAAATAGTTTTAACTGAAAAATTCAGGTTGTCACATCAGTGTTCATTCGTACGACTGAACCATTAGCATGGTTCAGTCGTGCGACTGAAGCATGCGATTGACTCATACGCACGACTGAAGGTTCAGTCATGCGATTGAACCAATCTTATGTCTCAATCATACGACTGATCCAGTCACCTGGTTCAGTCGTGCGACTGGTCCATAAGCATGGTTCATTCATGCGTATGGGCCATAAGTATGGTCCATTAGCATGAATGTCCACATGACTAAGTTAAACACATTTCTAAGTTTTTATTGACTTAGAACTATGTAAAACCAACATCAAACCTATATATTTAGTTCATACATGTGAATCACGTTTAATATAAATATAACATAACATAATCAATCATATATAAACATCACAATGCATTTAATATATTATTAAATCAATTCATCACATTGGATTACACATGTGTAAGATATGAAAGACTTTTACATTTGAGAACGTAAACTAGGTACATTAATTTGTATCAACAATAATAATAGTAATAATAATAGTAATAATAATAGTAACAATAATAAAATTGATAAATAAGTATTATCTTATTTGGATACCTAACTATATAATTACTAAATACTTTTATCATGATTATGATAATAATAATCTAGGTTTATATTATTTATACTATTATATGAAGAATTTGATGAGTACACATTTTTAATTTTACTTCAAATTTAATACACCTAATGTAACTTTTTAAATATTAGGTATATGTGTTATATACAATATTTCCTAATTCTCTCATATTTAAAAAATTTCTTCCAACTAATACATTATCTAATATACTTCTATTCTATGTATTATTTTATTTATAATATTTTAAATTCATATTAGAATACATACATTTATTACTTATATTTTGTAACTTAATATTATTTGATTTAAGTATTATTTTTTAAACACTTAAGTATATAATCACTAAATTTTTACATAATTAAAATAATAATAATAATAATAGTAATAATAATAAAACCCAAATATATTGATTTTGAAGCCAGGTCGGAAAAAGGCACGATACCACTTGCAGCATCAATGTGTAGGTTTACTAAATGTTAACATAATAATTTCTTTTTCTTAAAACTAATAAAAATCTACTTTGTTTTTATACAATTCTCTATTCAAACCTCTAAATATTTTTAAAACTAACAACCAACACTTTCTTTTTCTTTATTTTTTTCCTAAATTGATACCTACTTGTTCTTTTAATTTTATAATAAAAACCTTCGAGCTATATCAAATCTACATTTAATAATCTGAACTTTTTTTAATTTTATACTTAATCTTTCGAGTTATGTCAAATTTACATACATAACCTGAACTTTTATTAAATTTTATACTTAAGTGTCGAGTTATGTTAAATTTATATTTAATCACCTGATTTTTTTTAGTTTGTATAATTAAGCTTTCGAGTTATATCAAATCTTCTTATAATTAATTACAATAGAGTTCGTTGATTATAGTAATGTTATCATTTACACATTTATTTTTTTCTTATCTGTTATATGGTATTTACTTTTATACCGTAATTTTTTATATTACACTTTTTTATCAGCGCTTCGCACCTTATCATTTTTTTTCGCGTGGTCAGTGCTAACGTATAAATTCTCATAAACAAAATAATTTTTATAACCCCGCTATATAGCGTGAGTCAAACCCACTAGTATATATATATACATATATATATACATATATATATATACACATACATATATATATACACATATATACATATAGATATATATACATATATATACATACATATATATATATACACATACATATATATATATACATATATATGTATATATATACATATATATATGTATATATATACATATATATACATATTACATACATATATACATACATATGTATATGTATATATATACATATATCTATACTATATTAATAAGCATTTGAGGAGGGCAAAAGAGTCATTTCACTCAAAACTCTTAAAATTAAGAGTTTTACAACTTTCTATGCATAGAGTACAACTCATTAAGCTTTGAAATCTCCCTCACACACACTAAAAACATCAAGATTCTATCCATTTACCATTTCAAAATTCAAACCGTTTCCTTGGCTTACTCTATCTATCTCTCTCTCTCTCTCTCTCTCTCCCCCTCTCCCCAGATCTGTATTGCCGATAACTCTTCCCCTGCCATAAATTTGCATTCATCACTGGATCGGGTTGAAAAGATCCCTAAGCTGTTCATGTTCTCTGTGAACATCCACGTAGCACCAGGATGTGAAGCCTCTACTTACACGGGTTCCTCCTTAGCTTCGAGAAAGAAATCGAGGTAGGGGGTGCTGACAAACGATTAACAACAAGAGCAAAAGAGATGTTGTCTTTGAGCCGGCGTTCGAAGGAGAGGATGAGCTTCTTTAGGGTTTTGATGTCGAAGGCTTCTATGGAGTGATGTGATTTTTCTATTTCTTCTAGGAGAGAGAAGTCGACGCCACCGTTGGCGACGGTGGATGAACCGTCGTCGCCGTCGCGCTTTCTCTTGGTCGTGTGGTGGTTATGGTCGTCGTAAGCTTCCATTGTGTGGTAGAGGTCGCCGGAGATTTTCTGAAACCCTTGAAAGTAGTGGTTCTGGTGTATATGTTTGTCGAGGTTAATGGGCCTCTATTTACCCTTCTTTTATCCCATGTGTGAATTATGATTGTATAATATCATATTGTGTGGTGTTTTCAATCTCTACATGAAGGACGTATTTACCAACTGAAGCTATTCTGTGACAAAGACTACCCAGAGAAACCACCAACTGTCAGATTCCATTCACGGATCAACATGACTTGTGCCAACCACAAAACTGGAGTGGTAAAACCGTAAAAGCTCTCAACTTTCATAAGTCAAAGGTTGATTTCTGTAATCTATTGTATTTTGACCAATTTTGAATGTAGGTGGAACCAAAGAAGTTTGGGATTCTGGCAAATTGGCAGAGGGAATACACAATGGAAGACATTCTGGTACAGCTCAAGAAAGAGATGGCGGCTCCACACAACCGCAAGCTTGTTCAACCGCCAGAAGGTGCTTTCTTCTGATTGTTTGAAGAAATTAACTAAAACATTTTATGTTATATGATACTTGATGCACATTTTCAAATGGTTTGTGAATCAAAATCCTCATGGAAGTCAACAAAATGTAATGGAGAATGGTTTCTTCTCTTTAATGTTGTTTGAATTATGGGATGTTTGTTGTTTCAAATGTTTAATATATGTAATCCATTTTCGCAACTCAATTGTAAGATTTGGCTGCAGGTAAATCATGTGTTTGATTTGTTTTATTAAAAGCTTTTGTGGCATGCTGGTTGATATAATGATGTTAAAAGACAAGTTTGGTGGTTTCTATTGCATGTGCAGAAAGTTGACACTGCAAGTGTATATAAAGAAGTCTTTTGTTATATAATTAAATCTTTTTGAGTCTTGGAGCATAATTAAAGAAGTCTTTTGTTATATATGTAATCCATTTTGAGTATTGTTTTAATGTTTGGGTTGGTTATACAATGGCTACTTTTTAAGTGTATGTAGTTTCAATTCTCTTTTTTGTTAATACTTATTGTAGACCTTAATCATTGTTTCATTTTCCAGTTAAAGGGGAAGGAAAAACTAGTTAAACTAGACAGCTATGCACAAAAGGAAAAACTGGTTAAACTAGACAGCTATGCACAAAATATAATGGAGGTCAATGGTTCTAAAAACTCATCACTTCTGAACACAAATGATGGAAGTCCTCAACAAGCTAAGTCCGAAATTCAGGCAGTGAAAGATCCTTCCAATTAGCTTTAGCCAGGGCTCTTGAAACCCATGAGGGCACTCCAGAGGAGGTATTTCTTCAATGATATTGGATTTTTTTTGTGCAAAAAGAAAAGTACACAAGGGTTTGGGATGATATGCTATATCTTGAAGATTAACAGCAGAAATAGATAAATTAGTTCTCTGAATAACTTCGCATATGAACCACTGATCAATTTTGTTACAGGTGGCTGCTTTGTCTGTGGCATTGTTAAGAGCATTGAATTTTTCAACACGGTAAGGCTTTCAATCTATACTTCTCTTATTCGTGTGCTTAGATATTTAGTTTTAACGTATTATGTTTATGAAAAACATTTTGTTATTCGTGTGCTATAAGTATTCAGAAAACAAGAATTGACTATACAATAGAAGCCACGCAAGTATTTAGAAAACAAATATCGTATTGTAAAATGTCGTCGATGCCGTCGCCGCATCGCGCGGGTTCCTTACTAGTACATACATATATACATACATATGTATATGTGTATATATATATACATCTATATGTATATATATACATATATATGTATATATATACATATATATGTATATATACACACACACACACACACACACATATATATATATATATATATATATATATATATATAAGGTTTCAAACCAGATTTAGGGTATATTGGTTATTTGTGCAAATTGAATTAAAAAACCTCTATAATTAATGAAAATAAATTTCCTATGTTTCATTTATTCACTAAATAAAAGTTTCAACCATTTTCTTATAACTAAAATAACTTTTTTTGTATTAATACATTTTAGAAAATAATTATATAAAAAATATTTTTCTATCTTGTGTATAGTATTATTAAATTTTTTTTAAAGATTACATTTTCTTAATGTTATAACAATATATAATATAATTGTACTAATATATAATATATATCATTTCAATATCGTGTCATATAGAAAATAACAGCGTCTTTGTGATCATTACATATATATAACTCTATAGTTTTCTTATTAAATTTAATGTTTTGTTGTTTTTTTTTCTTTTTCTTTTTTCGAGATTTTGATCAAGTTACATATGCATAACAAGGTGTAATATCTCAGGTTATAATAACTCAGTACAATGGATGGTTCTTTATTTTCAAATCGTGTTTCAATATATGTAAGCGTATCCTTATATTAGCTTAAGCATATGCTGTACATATCTGTAAACATATGGGTTACATATACGTAAAATAGAAACTCAATTTTGTTTAGATTCTAATAGGTGTAAAGTTTTTCTTCCTTTAATTTTTTAGCTAGAATATCATTCTAGCTAAATTTATTTTAGTTATACTTGTATGTGTATTTGGTCTTTTATATCCTTACAATTATAATTAAATCCTTTAAACATAATTTATTTACATTCTTATCTCAAACACTGTTAGACAAATCAAAAATGGATTAGTGATTTACATGCCCTCTCCTATATATACGTATATGTTTTTAATGATTAAATATCATAATCATAATCATAAATAATTATATACGTGAGGAATAGAAAGAACCATGGCGTGGCTTACACAATAACAACTATGGTGATATAAGTTTATCTTGGTAGTATGGTGATGTTATTGGTAATCTATGATGTTGAGAACTAACTAGAAGAGCATGTGAATGCCACCTGCTCATGCACCTTGTACACACTTTTGACTATGTGCCCACGTGGGATTCTTTCTTCCAGTCCAAAGCTTCACTATTAGGTAACCTACCTATCCTTGTTTACATAAGGCCATCCTATGACTCATTATCAAAAATAGAACGCAATGAACAGTGATGTCTAGTATGCACATCGAAGCTCCGGGTAGTAAAAAATATTGGGATCCTGTATTTCCAGGACTTATAATAGGAAAATGAAAATATAGCAAGGATCAAAATTTAGGCTAAAAAGAGGGCACTAATCTTTTTTTAACGTCTAATTAGATCGGGTAATCATTGAAATTAAGAACGAAAGCTCGTTGCTTTTTCTTTCCCTATAATTGAGAGGGATTCGAACCCTCGATAGTAAACTATACCAGTTTTTAAAATACTTTCGTGCTTTGGTGGGTCTCCGAGATCCTTTCGATGACCTATGTTGTGTTGAAGGGATATCTGTATAATCCGATCGATTGCGTAAAGCCCACGGTAGCAGCGGAACCGGGGAAAGTATACAGAAAAGACAGTTCTTTTCTATTATATTAGTATTAATTCATATTAGATTAGTCTTAGTTAGTGATCCCGGCTTAGTGAGTCCTTTCTTCAGTGATGAACTGTTGGCGGCAGTCCTACATTTTGTCTCTGTGGACCGAGGAGAAAGGGGGCTCGGCGGGAAGAGGATTGTACCGTGAGTTCGTGTGCCTTCCATGGTGCGCCGGTCACTTGCTTGTCGGCTAAGCTTTTTCAATGTCTTAGAGGCCATGATGATCGAATTTCAGTTGTAGGTCTTGGCAAGACAGACTCCAAGGAAGGTAGGTTAGGTATTCGACCTAAAACATCTTTTTACAACCATCTTCAGCCTAATAAATCCTTCTGAGTTTTGTTAACTCCATCGTTAATCCAAAAGGTCAGATGATGGCCGACATACTTTCCTGATGTAGCCGTCTGCAACTTCATAAATTTGCCTGAGCCCTTTTTACTCTATTGTTAATCCAAAATGTGAGACGATACAGAATTGACAGATTTTGAGTTTATTGTTAATCAACTAATGATATTGTTTGTATATTTATATTTGCAAGTTATATAATTGAATGGAAGATGCAATATTTATTCAATGAAAAGGGGAGACGGTATCTTCATTGTGTTTCTAGTATAACTTCATTATGTATTTTTTGATGTTAGTCTACTGCTAATATTTATGACTGCAGCTTAGTATGTTGAAAGGAAGATGCAAGGTATGTTTGATGAATATGGGAGGCGATACCTTGATGCATTTTCTGGGAAAATTATTGGTTTTCTTCAGCTTGATCTTAATTTGTGTTTGATAAAGTCCAATTTGTGTATATGACAAGCGATTTTTTTAAAGCCGATTCAGAAGTGATTACCGCTTATAACGTAGTAACGGACAACCAACTAGCTTTCGATGGTGTCCTGCCATGGTGTGTTTGTGGTTTCATTTGGTGAGTATTGTGGTTATCAGCGAAGTTTATTCAACGTCACTACATATTACTGGATATGTAAATCAGCAAACATACGAATATTGATGCTGGTGACTACGGATGCCTAGAAGGCTGCTTTTAGGCACAAAAAAAACGTCCCACCAAAAACAATGAACAATCGCGCAACGCGCGAAAAGGAATATCACTAGTTATGTTTTAAACGTGTACAAACATTTTGCGTAGTTATTAAATATGTGTCGGAAAAAGGGCGACAAATCGTTTGGCCACGATCATCCAGGTTCCTTCATTGTTAGGTTAGATTTTGTGAGATTCTTCGTAACACCGAGAGAACTAAGGAGTTGTGTGGGCCTTTTTGGAATAACTTTTTTTTTTTTTTTTTTTGTCTTTTAAACATGACAAACTTCATATATGTTTATAAAAAATATATAAGTTTATCAAATCTTCAGAAAATAAATCAATCTATATAACAATAATATTAAACTCTTCAATTTTTAAAATAAACTTGAAAATTTTGTTTTTTAATCTAAATTTTTTTATTTAATTATATAGCATCCAAATATTTTTTATAATTGAGTAATATAAAGAAATTCATTATTATAGTAATAATTATTTTCTGAGAAATATACATAAAAGTTAGAAGAATATGAAAGATAAACGCAACCTCCTTATTATTTTAATCTGTTGTGCCAATTAATTCAATTAGTTACATTAGTTATATTAAATCATTTTAACACCAAAAGAAAATAACTTTTGTTTAATCAGATATTTTCTGATGCCGAGTACATTTTAAGAGGATACATTTCGTAAATCTGTTTGTTATAGACATGTAATATAGCAGGACCCAAATTATGGTGGATTTTTGTTATTGTGCGCCGCTTTGCTTCCCTTCAAAAACTTCATTATTAGAGTATTTACAATCCATTCCTTATTTATTTCATTATAATTACAATAAAAATCATCTTTTTTTTTCTATTAATATTTTTCATACTTAGATTATTATATTTTCTCTATCATTCACTCACAAACATTTTCAAAAATATTAAATAATTTATGAGGATTGTATCGTATTTCCCAAAATATAAGAAAACGCGATACAATACTCATATATTTTCTATCTGTTTCACTCACAATCACTTACAATAATCTCCTATAATATAAATCACTCACTCACACACACTCACATATATATATACATATATATATGTATATATATATGTATATATATATGTATATATATGTATATATATACATATATATATACATATATATACATATATATGTCACACCCTCAATTTCCACAAACGGGATTTTACCGTTAGGCGTGTGACATACCAGGATCTCAGACACGGTCATATCAAACGTCACTATATGAGTTTAAAAATATACGTTTGACTTAAATCAGAGTAACATAAAAGAAATGAATAACAGTGCGGAAGCGAATAACGAAATGTAAACAATACTGAAAGTCTGAAATGTTAAATCAAAACAATGTTTAATGCAATATAAATGGATCTGATGAATGCATGTCCTGAGTGCGTTCCTTAATCGTGCATCATGAGATTACGCGTTCCTGTTACCTGAGAAAACATGCTAAAGTGTGTCAACATAAAGTTGGTGAGTTCACAGGTTTTATCTCAGATAAAAATGTTTGTAACTGTTCGACTGTCTGTAACTGTTCGACTGTTTGTAACTGTTCGACTGTTTGTAACTGTTCAACTGTTTGTAACTGTTCGACTGTCCGAATGGTTTAGTAATTAAAGCATATCGATAGGTAGCTAGCCTATAATCATGTTACTTAGCGTTTCGAACCGAAGCTGACTGTTTGCGTGTCCTATCTGTTTGTGTTTCCCCGTCACGTCTCGCAAGACAGTGACAAATGTTAGGTCAATAATGCACCCGTTTGACCTCCAATCAAGCTAGCGCGACTAGCCCGGGCGGGGTTTGTCAGACCCAGTAGTACTACTCAGTATTACCTCGCTAATCCCATTACTAACGGTTCGAGAGTGTCAGGACTGTTTGTGTGTTTGCACTAACGTAACAGGCGATATCAATAATACTAAAACCATTCATAATATATGTTTGCATGTTTTCTCCCCCAAAAAGGAAAGAAAGTAAAAAGGGGCCGTGAAACTCACCTTGATTGCACAGCAAGGAAATAATATTCGTACAACGATTAGGGTTTCGGTTAAACTGAATTTCATTTAATAGGAATATAATTAATGTTAGTTATTATTTACGAGTTTATGGTTAATAATATGATTAACGTTCGAATATGGATTAGGGTTTTGATAGAATTATGAGTTTTGTTTAAATAATTAAATTTATAAAATAAATATCATATTTTTAATCCATTTGACGAATTATTAAGTGTTTTAGAAATGAATTTTAATGTAATGATGATGTTCAACATGTAATTAAGTCCGTATGATTAACGAAGAATAATTATAAAAATATTATGCTAAACCGTTCGTTTAAAGTATATTTTATAAAATAAACCATATTTGTAAATAATTTGGTAAAACCTTAATATAACCTAGAAAATTTATGTGCCGCTCAAAAATATAAACAAGGTTTATAAAAATTATTTTTATAATTTTTATAAATTTTTTGTAATTTTTAAAAGCTCAAAAGGCCTTTAAAAAAATAAATGAGGTTGCCCGGGTTCGAACCCGGGACCTCCTGGATAACATGAGACATGGGAACTGGTGGGCTGAAGGCCTAAGCCACGATAGTACACAGCTTTTAATTATTAAATACCAATGTAACAAAAGAAAACCCAAATTGCCATGAACCCTAATTCTATTTGTACCAAATTGATCCCCAATTCGATTCAATTAGAGGCTATATTCATGGGGCTTTTATTCCCCATGATGAAACGAGTATGTAGGTATGTTTAATTACCAGATTGGATTCGATTTGATGAAAAAGGCACCAAGAACAGGTCGCGGCTTCTTGATGTTCGATTACTACCCAAAAGATGATTATAATCCAATTCCTTGAACGGGAAGTTTCTAATGATGTTAATGATCAAAAACCCTCTGTTAATTGCTAGTTAAAAAGGCCAGAGGGTGGTGTTCGAGTAGGTTGCAGGTCGCGGGTAATGGGGGTAGTCGATGGTGGTGTTTATGCTTGTTTCAGATGGGATGGAATATGGCAATCGATTAGTGACAGTTATATGTTTGTTCACACTCGATTAATTGCATTATTATAAGAGTTAGTGCTCGATTTGTGCGGATTTCTTGGCCGAAAGTATAAATCGCACTAGTTCATCCGTATTTTAAAATTTTTGTAGGGCCCGGGTTCGATCCACCCACGCGGAGTTGTCGGGATAGTTGTATTGAGTTGGAACGGATTAGTTTTGGCGTTTTTTGGCTCGCCGGTGACTCGCCGGAGGTGGCCGGAAGTTGGCCGGGGAAAGGGTCGACGGTGGGGGTGGATTTTAAAACTAAGTTTCACTTTTGCCCCCTGAACTTTTGTTTGCTTATTATTTCATGCATAAAGTTTCATAAATAAGTTTCAATTATTATACTTTTAACCCAAAACTTTAATAGAGTTAAGTTTTATTTTATAAATTTCCATTTTAATATTATTATCATTATGATGTTATTATTATTATTATTATTATTATTATTATTATTATTATTATTATTATTATTATTATTATTATTATTATTATTTTATGACTATCGTAATTATTGGAATTAACATAACGTATTTAACTTAAAAAAATTAACTTTTTGTTGATAAAAATACGGGATGTTACAGTCTCCCTTACTTTAGGAAATTTCGTCCCGAAATTTGTTCACGAGGAGGCTGAAATGAAAAGATGTGAGTACTTGGATTTCATTTGGTCCGCACGTTCCCAGGTGAACGCTGGGCTACGTTTAGATTCCCAACAGACTTTGATAATGGGTACCCGACTGCTTGAGTTGTTTGATTCTCCAATCCATAATTTTCAGTATATTATTTCGTGGTAAGGTGATGTCTAGAAATCAAGATAAGACCAAAAATAATGAGAAAAGTTATCCGTCGGAATTTAGGAATTCCAAACGTCACCATATGAAACGATCTTAGCGCATATCTTGTGAATATGTATTTCTCCTTTGACCAACCATCGGTCTAAGAATAATATGCTATGCGAAGATCTTGGAATGAGTTCACGACGATGGTTAAGGATATCATTAAAATCAGAAAATGAATCAACCGTTCAAATGACACTCGATGTTTTAATGTCATACTATGGTATACAAATATTTGAAACAGATACAGGTCAATTTCCCGACCCGTTATTCCATATGAGTCCATATGAGATTAGTCAATCGGTATATAATGCACCAATTGTCATCATGACCTTTAAAATAAGAAGCATTTAATGAATGAAAAGTTAAACAGGATATTTTACGGGAACACGGAGGTTAGGTCTTGTCATATGTGAAGGTAAGACACTTGGACACCTACCAAGTTACGTCTTTTCCTTTAGGCCAAACCCATGTCTACAAGTTACGAAGGTTTATGAACCTTTATATCTACATCGCAATGAGGATAATAACGAGTCTTGTTGTTCAAATCCAAGATAGAATTTTAATGATTTTCAAGGTTAAGGATTCAAAAGCGATTCAAGAAGTGACTCGAACAATAGGAAAGGTATTTGTAAACATGTTTTGCAAGGTAGAAATATCTAAGTAAGTTTACATACGCAGTTCACAAACCATAAGTACAGCTGAGAACATTTGTATGACTAGAAAGTCATAAGTTGATAATATCTTTAGCAGAGAGATTGTTTAGGAAGGTTACCATCGCACAATCACGTTTTGATGATAACTCAAAATGAAAGTCGATAGATAAGGAATAAATGATTCCGTATAGCTAGGTCAAAACATGAGGATAAAGGGAGAGTAATCGATTTAAGAATCTAAGTGCTCCAAGCTTAGAATAAAAATCAACCTAAAACGATTGGGTCTCCTTTCAGGTTTAGAGATCATGCTTTGGTTTGATAGGTCGAATCACCTTCTCCTGACGGACTATCTTGGTTTCATTCTTCGATAACCAATTCATACGGTATTAAGTCTATGTCAAGGACATGATCTTCGTGTACTTTTGTGTAACCTCTAATTATTACCATTGGTCATTTTAACAGAGTAAATAATTTCTAAACAACTAGGGTTAATGCTAAGTTAAAGAATAATTCCAGAAGAATCCAAGCTTATTACCAACCCTGGTATCAAATAGATGTGTAGCTATTGATGATAAGGTACGTACATGTAACAACATTTAGTCTTGTCGAATGACTGCGTAATGTATTTCCTTGATTTATATGACCTTTATTTCCATCATTTAACTATTCTTACTTTCTAGTTATAGTCATTTCCTAATTCTGATTGTTTCTAACTTGTCCTGAGGTCCTAATCGACCTAGGGCACACTTTCTTCTTAATGTCCCCGTTTAACGCATGTTAGCTTAATCGTATTAACCAACATAGCTAGGTTCACAACATTGGCATTCTTGTCTACCTTACCGCTAGATTGCTTGTTCGACCCTCCAACTTCTTTCTACTACTCACTAGATTTTCCCAGTGGTCCTTAATTCTATTTGGTCTAATGTCATAAGGTATGACATCAGCTTTGTCAATTCATGGAGTTTGTCAGTATAAAAAGCACGACCTAACCCTACCATTGCACGATTTTAGAATTACAAATTACATGAGTGTAACAAAGGAAAAATCATGCTTTCAAGCTTAAGATCAAAGTTCGAGATAGCAGAATTTGTTATGATGGTGTTCAAATCTTGGATGGTTTAAATCGGGAAGACGAAATCAAGGGAAAAAAATGATTGATATCACAATGAGATGTGAACATTCGATTCACGATCGATGGGAATACATGGAATTCTCAAGATATGAGGTAAGCTACGACCTTATTGAAGACATGCGTACTTATCAGTGATCACTCATCTCAAGGGTTTCGAGTCAAGTAAATGGATTCAATGATCAAATCAAATCACAATTTACACTTTGCCTAGACAAAGTATCCCGAGAGGTAGGAATTCCATCTTTCTTCTTCACGAATAGCACAAACGCTCTCCAAGGTGAAGAATTTGGATGTATGAAACCCTTGTCTAACAGTTCCTACAACTATTTCGACAATTCTGGGAGTTCGTTCGGTGCCAAGCGGTACGGCACCCGAGTGATAAGGGCAGCTCCCGGGGTCAACTCGATCTGAAACTCTACTTGCCTGTGTGGAGGAAGGTCAGGAAAGTTCTTGGGGAATACCCCAGGAAAATCTTTAACAATTGGAATTTCTCCAAGTTAGTAACTAGGGCTAGAATCGCTAAGTTTCCTTTCCTTAAACACTTCTGAGTCTTCATGTAAGAGATGATGCCGACACAGCACCACTCTTATCGCCTTCGGCCTTGAGTATCTCTCTATTAGGCAAAGGTAATCGAATAAGTTTCTCACGACAAATGATTTCGGTTTGTTTCCTGGACCACCAATCTATGCCGGCTACGATATCGAAGATACCATAGGAAATTAGATTTATATCGAACGAATGTCTAGACAAACCTAGATTACAATTGTTAAGCATATGGTGGCGGTTTATAGTTCTACCATCGGTTACTTCTATGGTATATTCTAGAACTTAAGCTGGTAAGAACTACCTCTAGCAGCTCACTCAAGTTACTAGGTATGAAACTTCCATCGGCACTCGAATGAGATAATGCTAAAGCAGAACTATCATTCCTGTCGGTTTCCTATCTTCTTGAGCCTTGAAAAGTTTCTCCTTAAATACACAGGTTTTCTGCACTCATACCATCCTTTGTTTGAGGAGACTTGGCCTAGATGTTCACATGACGGTTCTTAAAGCTATGTGCAAATTTCTCTACAGTGCCCTCAAATATTCTTATTGCACAAGTCATTGGGAGGGATAGTTGCACCTGTTGCTCATAATGGAAAGGCTGAGATATATTGGACGGGGTCGTCATAATGTCTTGCTTTTTGGTCCTATGCCAAGCGTAGTAAGCCAGAAAAATCTGATTGGATTCCCACCGCCAGGGAGACAAACAATTGTAACCTATACTTAGATATCAAATGAAATGAATGCTGGAACGCTGAAATTTCCGAGACTCTAAGTCTTAAGATCAATCCAGTGAAAAAGGACTTCACGCGTCAAGAACTTATTGCAACTTTTGAAGATCTGGCACAATGTAGATGGATAGTGTTACACGAACACTGAAATGCTAAAAAGAGCATGTTTCATAGAGACTAGGGCTAATGTCATAACACGAATCTCATTAAGGCTCGGGGTAGATGAGAACTTTCATACTAGTAGGAATGAAGGATTTGTTTGCATATCATGGTGAGGTTTTATGAGGACCGAGACCTCATGTCTCAAAGTATAGAAATGAAAATTTGTACTGATTATGACGGTTATCACCTAATAGAGTTACCAGAATTCTCATGCACGACAAATTACAATTATGTGTGCACCCGTGATTCCAATTTGCTTTGCATGGTCACTCATGGTTCCTCCCATTCGTGATAACATACCTTGTCAAGTACCGAGTGCTATCTGTTAAGACTAGCAAAGATGATAGGGCATGTTGGAAGTAGAAACAAGTACGATAGAGTTAGAAAAGTAATGTGTGTTGTTT
>CM044007.1:50790311-50812811 GCA_024085815.1 Flaveria linearis | reverse complement strand
AATATAATAACTACCGTGATCAGTGAATAGCTATCGTGTCAACTTCGGGTAACAAATTGTAATGTAACATGAATAGCTATATAATAACTACCCCGAAGATAGCATAGCATTAGTTTGCAACTTTGCATAGCTATGGTACCGGTTTGAACGGTATTGGCTAACTTCGGACAACAATTTCTAAAACAACAAGAAAAATCAAATTGTGATTTGACTAATATAACATGTTTATTATAAGTGCCAACAACAATATCTTTGTTAACCTAAAAAAATAAAATGGTTTTCTTTTTTAGAAAAAGTTCATTTTTGAATACCTTAGGTGGTTGTATACTTTTAACACTTCGATTTTCAATTTGTTTCTGACCACTCATTTCAGAAGTTCAACTAATAATCACTATCTCTTGAATTCATATTAAGGTGCTGTTTGTTTCTGAAAAAGTAAAACGTCTGCAGTCTGCAGACCACATCTGCAGACATCTGTAGCAGAAGAGGTGGACCAAACGTCTGCAGTCTGCAAGAAAAAGACTGTTTGTTTTTAACATCTGCAATGTTGTTATTATTATTATTATTATTATTATTTTATTATTATTAGTATTATAAAACAAACACACCCCACCCTTCCCAAACTCACTTTCCCAATCATTTTCCCAAACCCTTTCTTCCATTATCTTCATCCATCATCTTCATCCATCATCTTCATCCATCATCTTCATCCATCATCTTCATCCATCATCTTCATCCATCATCTTCATCCATCATCTTCATCCATCATCTTCATCATCCACTGTCACGAGGGGAAATAGATTTCTGCTCACAAATCTGCCACCACCACATCATCGCTACATCCGTGCCACCACACCGCTGCTACACACCCGCCACCGCACCGCCGCTACCACCTACCGCTACCTTCCACCGCCACAACATCGTTGCAACCATCACACCACCATCGCCACCATCGGACCACCATCGCAACCACCACCGATGAACACAGTCCACCATCGCAACCATCTCCAATGAACATGACGACCTACATCAGATGTCATCACAAATCTCAACTTCTCGTTTTTCTTCTTTTTCTTGTTTTTTTTGTGGTCCGGTTCGAAGGGGGGTCAAAGGGGCTGCTGCGAGGGTGGCTTGAAGGGGGGGAAGAATGGGCTGTTGCGAAGGTGGCTCGAAGGGGGGTCGAAGGGGGTAGGCTGCGGAGGGGAGGGCGGTGGCAGTGCGGCGACGGTTGGGGGGAGGTGGAGGCGGTGGGTGAGAGGAGAGGAGTATAAGAAGTGTGAAGAGATTAGAAGATGTGTGAAGACATTGTTCCACCTCTTCTCCAAGAAGAGGTCACGCAGACGTTTTTTAATGAAACGTCTTCAAAAAAACAAACACTCTGCAGACCTCAAACATCTGCCCGCCTCTTTTGGCGCAGACAAAAGAGCTTTAGAAGCTCTTTTTCTAAAAAACAAACACCACCTAAGTCTTCAATTTACTATAATTTTATTCATTTTTTATAACCACGGATATCACTAACAGCTTTGAAAAAAAAACTAAAAAAAATTGTATACCGGTGGATTTTTTCAAAAATAAAAGTGAAATATACTTCTTTAGTCTTCTTATCACTAACTTATTTTTTTAGGTAAGTTGCACATTTTTCTCAATCAAAAATAGATGGAAATGTATGTTTGTATGGATAAAAGATCAACTGAAAACTCAAAAACTAATAAACCAAATTCTAGTTACTCATAGATTATAATCATATTACTCTCAATAAGTCAATATATAATCTTATATACTAATTAAATATATGAGCGGCAATTTGGTTTTTAGCTTTTACATAAGCTGGTGTCTCGAGCTTGAATCACCTCCAACCACATAAGAGTTATCTTAAATGATGCTAACCCAATATTTCTTAGCATACAACTGAAGTACAAGAAAGGTATTTCATAAGATTTGACCATGCACAAAAGAAATTTAATAAGTGTCAAATCTTTCGAAACCAAAAACAGAAATCTTCCGAAGCCAAAAGTGAAGTCCTTCGAAGCATGAAGACAATGTCTTTCGAAGCTTAAAAACTGATTTCTTTCAAAGACTTATAAGACATTTGTCCCTAACACACTTTTGATAAAAGCTGAATAACATTCTGCTGTCACCTCTGAAAACTCACAAACTTATAGAAGTTGGTGATTATCTCCATAATTTTGTCAACTGTACATTATGGTGTCTGTGTCTGTAACTTTCCACTTTTGTACTTTTATGTAAGGATCAACATCAATAAGTAAATCGATCTCGTGAGGAGTACGGGGAATATAGTCACTCACGGTAATAAAATAAAAAAGAATCACAATGACATGAACAAGAATGCAAATAATTCAAGATGTATTACTCTCTGATTTAAAGTGTTTACAATATGACTAAAATCAGGAAATAACAGAAGCTCTAGTTAATGATAAAACTAAACTTCTATTTATACAAAAAGAAGTTCTCGCACAAAACCATGAGTTCTCGCGTGACTAGTAGTTGTCGCACGAGAAGAAGTTTTGGCGCTGTAATTTTAAGTTCTCGCATGAGCTTCTTGATCTTGATCTTAATTTTGATTTGATTTCTTGAGATTTTAGGTTCAATTCCTACAATCTACCCCTAGAATTGGTAAATCATTGCTGTTAGAAGTCCATGTCTGCAACCTTGTAACTGCACCCATATGCATACATCTTGTTGTCCAGGGCTTCATTATCAACCAACCGCACTGTACTGCCAAAAGATGAACTGATTCATCAGCTGTAATAGGACAAGCATGCAGCTTCATCAAATCGCCGCTTACAAACTTAGCAGATCCACAAAGTCGATGATACGGTAATCTCTATCAACATAATGTATCAATGTGTGTCATGTCTCCTTCTCACAACTCCACCACGTAAGCTTTGATAAGCTATTAACTGGCACTTGAACGTGTGTAGGGATCTTTCGCACATACTTCGGATGCTTATAAACCCTTAATAATCAGCTTGTTCGTGTTAGGGTCAATTATGTTCTAATCTTCAATGACTTTGAATTTGGCAGTCTTAAAGTCTTTGAACTTGGTTTTACTGTGCCTCCAAATAAGGTTTCTAATCCAATTGCACTTTCCATAATTACTCGGGTTAATAAATGGAACACGACCCATAGCATATAAATCCGATGCTCCGAGTGTGTAAAAGTCATGTTCATCCTTATAATACTCTATCGCCCCTGCTCTTCTATTTATCACATAAAGTTTCTTCTCATCATCATACGCCCAACTGATAATAGGTTCTGAGTTTCCGTACCTCATGAAAGGTTTGGAATGTCTTAGTGTGTGAATGTAAGCTGGTGGTGGCGGAGCTTCAACTGTGATATTACTGACTTGACGTACATCGCTTTGACCGGTTTGAACTGTTGTCTTGTCAGTCGTATCTCCTATACTAGTCTCCCCAACAATCTCTCCCTCTGCAACCAAGATATCAGAAAATAAGTCTTTGAGACTATGTAAGGCCCCGCTCCCGGGCACCTCACGGTTGGTCATTCATCGCACATAAAACATACTTTTGGTATACATTCATAAGCATCTTAGATAAACAACATATATTAAGTAAAATAACGCAGTGGAATTAATAAGAAATACATTCTAATTTCATCATAAAAGCTTTTACAATGCATTACATCATTGACCTGATTACAAAATACAAGCTTTCTTTACATTGCCTATCTTTACTATGATTGCTGCTGAAGCATATGAAACCAAGGATTTCATAAGTAATCCCCGTTATGTGAATCCTCAACAATCATAGGGTCATAAACAGTGACCTCTAGTATAAAAATATAAAATATAAAAATTTCTTTTTTCATCATAAAGAAGATTCCTTAAGTAATACCGTTTATGGGAATCCTTAAGAAATCTTGCACTTGCATGCAACATAATGTGTTGCGTGCATTACAGGCCCACAACACATGACGTTGCAGCATTATCAAAAGGAGAATGCCATCCCAAAAGAGCTGAGTAGCGGCCTCGTGCCATCCCCAGCAACACTACCTGCCAACTGGAAACACATAAAAAGTCAGCGTTGCTGAGTGAGTTCTAGTTTTATAATAAACGTAGTAAATTTTCATTAGAAACCGTTAATTCACATGACATACATCATACGTACACAGAGATAATATTCGTTATTATTTTCATCATTCGTTATACATTATCCTTAGCTTCTCATATGGATCCTGTCAGGCTTTACCCACTTCATAGCTTTCGGCTATGATTACTGTGGTCGAATGACAAGGATCCCGTTCATCCTTACTTGCACATTGAATTCTTTCGTACCAATACCATATGCTATACCCCGAACAGTCTTAGCTACTGGGCCGAAGTCAACAAATGAACAACAAACGTATGCCACAGTACTAGTAGGTAAGCGGTAGAGGTACCATGACCATGGTCAATCACAAAGAAAGACCAATCGACTCATTCAATGCTTGCAAGACTTAATTCGTTCATTCATTAGTGCATGTATTCATCATCATCTTTCTTCTCATTTATTCGTTAATACATGCATTCATCTCATGTTCCTCTTTCATTATCTTTCACTTTACGTTACATAATACTTTGTTCTTTCACTTTCATGGCTCGTAAAGTTTTGGAAGATAAACGTCATCATCATAAGGAACATACACATATCATACATTCATCTTCGTACAAAGCATCACACATATATGGTATACCATAGGTATACCCATGCAACATCATCATCATCATCATGCCTATGTTACTAGTTCACCCAAATGAATCAGGCCATGCTAAACTTATATTCACACAGTGCGTTCTGCTCACCCGCATTAGTCTGGCCATCCGCATTAGTCAATGCGGATGAGTAATACCTTATCCGTGTTAGTTTGCCCCATCCGCATTTGTCAATGCGGATGAGGAATGACTTACCCGCATTCCTGAGTCTGCATTGAACAATGCGGCTGAATTGCCTTGATCATTTTCTTATTAGGACAATGCAGATGAGGCATTGCCCGACCCGCATTTCCCTTAGTCTCCCGCATTGGTTAATGCGGCTTACTGCCTTAACCGCATACCGAGTATACCCGTATTGGGTTAATGCGGATGAAGAAATAGCCTTGACCGCATTTGCTTGGTCATCCGCATGGACTAATGCGATTGATCAACTTAGCCATATTTGCATCAGTAGTCCGCATTGGTCAATGCGGTGGAGCGTGACAACCTGCAACTTAGTCTATGTTGTGCTCGTATCTCATTCATCAGCTAAACACTTATATAGCACAGAATCATCACATAGTTCTTTCAAAACCACTTAAATATCATGTATACTAAGCTAGAACTTACATTAACAGTATACTTATGTACATACATACGTGAAACACATATATCTGTCTTGGAACGTTCGCACCGGCTTCCCTAACAGATTTTATACTCATAGACATACACATACAGGTACGGGGTAACACCCGCAACTCGAAAACTGATTTAAAATGTGTTCCAGCCCCAAAATCGTTCGAAAATGCATAAAAGGAGGGGTCTTAGAACTCACATTGTGTTGCTGGGTATGACTTCTTCAAAATCCGTAGCCGTGAGGTCTTGTATCGCGTATCAGTCTTATTCTTCTTCTTGTTCTTTCTCCGAAATCTTGTGGTCTGCTCTTTCTCTCTCTAGAAAGCTTCAAAGATTTGGGGGTTGTGAGGGAAAGAGTGGGCAGCCATCCCTGTGTATATCAGATATTTCTCTCTTCTTTGTACTTTTACATAAAACCCCCTTCTACTTTCTCTTTCCTTTCTTTTTCCTCCAAAATTCTTTCTTTTCTTTTCTTCTTATTATTTCTCTTCGTCTAATCAAAATTTTGGGTGTTATAGACTATTTCTAAATATATATGTGTAATCTACAGTAATCTCCTTCAAATTGTCAAACGTAGTCAAACCTTCATCTTCTTCCTCAACAATTAGCCTTCACTGGAAAGAGTAACACTCTTTCTCATACTCAGCTTTTGTGGCAGGAACTAAGGGTGTGTAGTGCACTGTATCATCGGGACTTGGTCCGGAGATATTAGCAGTTCCCGATGATCCAGAAGTACTATTAGGAGCACCCATATCACCCCTTGGTCATCATCATCATCCTTCTTTTCATTATCTACTTTGTCATCTGCCTCCTCACCGTCATCACCATCATCACCATCATCTTCATCATTATCCTCATCATCCATATCATCATCTTCATCACTGAACGTAAAGTCAATATGATCTAAATCATCATCATCATCAATTGGGTTAGAAATTGGCATCATATGCTCAGGCTCCACAAACGCCTCTCCAGTGAACTGTACAGGATGATCCTCAGTAGCCTGTATAGAAACATCTGATAATGGCTCTTGATTAACATTAGCTGTGTCTGTTGTTCTTTGTGTGTCAATAGGATCAACAACACGCTCTATCTCAGTAATGGGGTCTTCAGCATGCTTAGGTCGAGCAGTTAGCTATCAGTTGGATTCTCCAACCACTATCGTGTGAAATGATGAATCAACACGAGAAGTGAGATCTCTTAAGTTCTGTTCCATGATCTGTACATAAGCAAGAACTGCTGTTGACTCTCTAACCCCTTGATTTTCTCATCCTTCTCTAATAAACTCTGACACATATCATTAACCAGCCGTGTCTTCTCAAAGAGTTCTCTCTCCAACGCACTAAGCCTCTACTCCAAAGTAACCCGTGTGGGTGAAAATGTAGCATACTCAGGTTGGGTCGAGGATCTAGTGTAGTGTTTATAAAGTCTTCTTATCTAAACATATCATCTTGAGTTTGCTTCCTTAGACGTGTCCTTAATATGTCAGCAGTTATGGGCATAGAAGATTATATTATAGTTGTTGATTGTATAACAATCATTGGTGTAGTGGCCTCACTAAATGTGACTGGTATATCAAACACTGGAACATCCTCAGTCGTCACCGTAGTCATCGGAGTCTGATGTTTCCTCAACACTTCACGTCCTCTACCCCTACCACGCGGACTATCACCAGCCCTCGTAGCCATTCTCTTTCTCCTTCCGTATCTTAGAGTTAGAACATATTCAGAAACATCTCTAGGTGTAAAATCAACATCACGTTCCTCAGCAGTGTGTTTAGTAGGAGTTTCATGCACTCTGGGACGTTCTTGCAGTACGTATGGAACATTCCCGATCTGATCGCTTTCGGTCTCACTCCCACTGCTAGTGAACCAGGTGTTCATCTGTTTAATATCAACTATAGTAGCACCCTGAGATCCTTCAGGTGCATCGGGTGTAGTACTAGTGGAAGGACCATCTGTATCAACCTCAACAACTAGAGCAGTAGATGTAGATGTACCAGTTGTATCATCTCTATGTGCATGAGGAGTTTCTGTCTCATGAGGTCGTGCTTTAGCTTGATAACCATCAACAAAGCTTCCAAGCTTGGCAAAATGGGAACCATCCTAAGCATTCCCTCGTGCACCCATAAGATATGTGAATATGTCTTTCTTCATCACCATGACAACATAGGTGGATGAATCAGACACTACTAGCTCAGGATGAGCAACATTCAGTATCATCTGCAAAAATCTGGGATACATGATGAATTTCTTCCCCACTATAGCTATGACATTCTTCTGCATCTCTGAGAAGATTGCTTGGATATGTTGTATGGAAGATCATCAACTAGTGTTACCAGCAGGGATCTGAAGATGGCACTAAGACTATATATGCATGCCTTGAGATTGCTAAGGCAATGGATAACCACGTGAAATAAGCACTTCCAGAAAGAAGGAAGGTACTTCTTCTCTAGAGATGGGTACCGATGACTATAACCCATACGGATCAGACAATCTTTGACTGCATCATCATCAATCTTCACAGGTGCATGAAGTTGGTCTTCTAATAGTAACACACTGTTAATCACCACTGCGGTAATAACAACCCTCTTGCCCTTAACAGTGGCAGAAATGCAAGGTTCTCCATCCTCATCAATCTCATTTGCAGCTGAACTCCAAAATTGATCAATAACATCCATATAGATAGTAGGATTAGCTGAAATGGTGTGATATATCCATGAAGTCTTTACACCCTCAATAAGCGATCTGAATAGGGCTTTCTCTTCAGGGACATCACCGAGATATGCTATAGCGTTATGGTTTTTGTTAAAAACCATAGGCCTTGCCATCTGAAACAATAAACAACTTGATAATTATTTATAATAATCAGAAAATTTCAGACTTAGAAAAAATTCAACACTTAGAAAAATTTTGGAAACTTAAACTTCTCGCGCAAAAACTCTAAGTTCTCCCACGAAAACATTAAGTTTTCAATTTCAACTTTTCGCGCGACAAGTCAAGATATTGCTTGAATTTGAATTTGATCAGTGGTCAACTTCTCGAGCGACAAGTTACTTTCTATGCGATAAGTTTTGAAAGTTTTCGCGTTTATTCATGTGCAAATGAAGTTTTCGCATGTGACAAGTCTAATTATTTCAAACTTTCAATCTGTCAATTTCAGAGTGTTTTTACTATTAAAACTTGTTCCATAGGTGTAGACTAAGTCATTATTAAGGTTCATAATGTTTAATTTGTTCAATTTAACGTGTATTAGTCTCTTAAACTTTCGGTCAAGTTTCAAATTCATACAAATCGAAGAAAACATCAATCTACCTTAATACAGGAATAGTAATCAATGGGCGACTACAATGAACAAGGTTTTCAAGTTTGATAGAGGTTTAACAGTTAGAATTTGGAGAGTGAAATTTAAGAGTATTTTATGCGAATACTTAGGTTTTCGCACAACTGTGCATTTTATAGTACTCTGACTTCTTGCGCGATAAGGCAGAGTTCTCGCATGATGAACTTTTCGCATGATTCAAACTTTTCACGTGAAAAGTTCATTTTTCTTTGAAATTTTTAACTTTTTAAGTTTTTAATTTTAATCTGCTTATTGAGCCTTTTGATTTGTTATAAAAATGATTATGTTTATCTAAGTGTTTACAATTATTTAAACACTCTTAACTTTGAACATTTTGTAAAACTAAAACAAAGAAAAGTAAACAAAATACACTTTTAACAGAACCAAAAATGGCACAATAACTATTCTAATAACTTATGTTTTTGATAAATTTTCAAGTGTAGGATCATATTTCATAGAAATTGATCATTAACATCATCCATCATTATTATAAATAAGACTGCTTACGTCGATTGTCAATATATTATATGCACTTTAAACTTAGACTTCAAGTTTTACTTAGACACAAAAGCTATGATATTTATCATGTTTTGCTTAAGTTATATGAACTCGGTGGATCCCATAATCATAATCCTACAAAAAAAACCTTATACATCTTCAAGACAGTTTTGAGATTTACGACACCCTAATTTAACTTAAACCTTTCAATTCTGATCAGCTTTCTCAGTGTCTATTATTTTCTTACATTATATCTATTCGAGCATAACTAGCATGAGAAATGTTTCTGAACATAGAATATTAACAAGTTGTAGGACTTATTAACTATCGGTTGGACTTATGATTTGCCTCACAAGACGTTTAGGACTTACAAGCCAAGTCGGACTTACATGCCCCATCTTTTGATTTTGCCTCTTGTGTTATAACATATTCTTAAAGAAGAAAATATTTATCATAGTATGTATGTCTATGACATATCTTTTATTAATGTGCTCATTGGCATCTTTTATTCCTATATAGCCTCTTTGGCTTCTTTTTGCTCATTTTGTTTATTTTCTCTTTTGTATTATGATTCTTTTGTTTACCATGATTATCTTTTTGATTTGTACACACATATATATACATACATATATATATATATACATATATACACACACACATATATATATATATATATATATATATTATATGAAATAAGCTAAGTCAGAATGTAACTGGCTTGAGTATGATTAGATTGTATCACTCAGTTTGTTTTAGCATAGAATCAGTGTTATCACAAAACCTTGATGAGTTACCCACTTCTGTCATAGTGATTTACTTTCTCATGCATCATAATACACTTTCTTTTCATCATAATGATCAACATATCAAACATAATTCTTGTCATATTCTCCATGTTTGCCTTAGAATGTACTAATTTCTAATTTCAAAATCAAGAAATGTACTATCATTTCCTATATAGTCTTGAAAATTTAATTTTCTCAATCTTTTAAAAACAAAATCAAAATCTTTTTGTACTTTTTCAAATTTACTCCCCCTAAAAACAAAATCAATATGTTTTTGTAAAGAGATTTTTCAAATTTTCTCCCCCTAAAATTATGTTTATCTAGAAAGAGAATAGCAATTTTAACTAAAAAATAGAGAAAATTATTTTGCAAAGGGTGTAAGAATAAGTGTTAACCAAAGTTAATCATTCCCAAAGATTGGACTAAAAAGTCAAATCTGGAATGATCAAAGCCTTAGTAAACAAATCTGCTATGTTATCATCTGAAGAAACAGATTCCAAATGGATAAGCTTTCGTTCAAAACAATCACGAATAAATTGTAGTCGGATGTCGGTGTGTTTTGTCTTTGAATGTTGGATTAGATTCTTTACAATGTTTAACATTGAAGTATTATCACACAAAATTTTAGTGTCATATATGTTAAGGCCATAATAAATAAGTTGTTGTTTAATCCAAACAATCTATGAGCAATAACTTGATGCATCCACATATTCAGCCTCTATAGTAGATGTGGATACTATCTACTGCTTCTTGTACTGCCATGAAATCGAACTATTGCCAAGAAATTGATATCCACCTGTAGTTGATTTCTTGTCCAAGTTACATCCTACATAATCACTGTCAATGTAAGCAAATAAATTTAAATAAGAGTTCTTAGGATACCAAAGACCAAGTGTAGGTTGACCCTTAAGATACTTAAAAATCCGCTTGACAGCTTTCATGTGAGATTCCTTTAGATTACTCTGATAATGCGCACACTGACAAACAGGGAACATAATGGCTGGCCTGCTTGTAGTAAGATACATCAGAGAGCCGATCATTATTCGATACATGTGTTGATCAATATCTTCTCCTGTGAGATCTGGAGTCAAAGTAGGACGAGAAAATATAAGTGTTAGAGCTATCTTGGAGACTTGAAACTTGTATTTTTCTAAGATAATATGAATATACTTTTCTTGATGGATCAGTATACCCTTATCATCTTGTTTAACATGAATAACCAAGAAAAATGACATTTCTCTAAGTGAACTCATCTCAAATTTCTTCTTAAATCCTGCTTCAAATTTCTTGCACAAATCATCATTGGTAGATCCAAAGATAATATCGTCGACATAAACTTGAACGAAGATGAGATCATCACCATTCTTGTTTATAATAAAGTTTGATCAATAGCACCTCTCGTGTAACATTTGCAAGCAAATGTTCAGTGATAGTAGCATACCAAGCACGAGGTGCTTGATGTAAGCCATAAAGTGCTTTGTCTAACTTATAAACATATTCAGGATGATCTGGATCTTCAAAACTAGGTGGTTGACAGACATAGGTTTCTTCTTTCATCTTACCATACAAGAAAGCAGTTTTAACATCCATCTCATAAACTGTGAAGTTCTTGTATGAAGAATAAGCCAGAAGATACGTATAGCTTCAAGTCTTACAAATGGAGCATATACTTTCTCATAATCAAGTCCTTTGATCTTATAAGATCCTTGAACAACAAGTCTGGCCTTGTTATGAACAATCACATATTTTTCATCTGTCTTGTTCTTGAATATTCATTTTGTTCCAATCGGTAACTTACCTTTTTGTAGTTCACATAGATACCATACATTCAGCTTTTTGAGTTGCATCAGTTCATCTTGCATAGCCTCTACCCAAAAGTTTTCTTTAAATGCCATTTTAACATTTTTTGGCACTATTTAAGAAATAAAATATGAGTACAAACATGTATTTATTGCACCGGATTGGCTTCAAGTCTGAACTCCCTGTAATATTAGACCCATGATTGCTTCAGTTGGATGGTCCTTATGAATTCTCAGCTAAGGAATAGCATCTTTAGAGATAACTTCGTCTTGATTAGACATGTGACCCACTGGTTCTTCAATTGTGTTTCCTCTTTCTGGTTGATAAAGAATGTCTTTCTCTTTATGATTATCATTATCAATAGATAAATCATCAAAGGGAACTTGAACTATATCAATTGGATCAACTTGTGTAGAGGTACAACTTTGATTAAAAACTTGTGGAGCTTGCTCAACAACTGGCTCAGAATAAGGCATGTTAGATTTAGAAACTTACAAAGTAGCTGAACTAGATGAAGAGAAGGTATATCTGAAGGTATTCCTTTTGCTTGAGGAGGAATAGATTTAAAATCACAAGCAAAGATATCCTGAATTAAGGATATAAAGGTAGAGTTGTTGTGGAAACAACAGACAATTGATTAAATTTTCAAATAATGAAGCATAATCATAAACCCATGAAGGAGCAGAACCTGCATCTGTTTTGTTAGACTCATGCCAATCAATATCAAATGACTCAATTATTTGTTTAGATCTTTTTATTATAAACCCGATATGCTACCTTGTTGGCTGAACATCCAACAAAATAACATTCATAAGTTTTTTCATCAATTTTGACTTTGAATCAGATGTGTTTAACAATGTACAATAACATCCAAAAGAATGATGTTTGAAAAAGATTTTGTAAGTAGCCATGTTTTGTTGTTCATAGATTAAGACACGGTTCTGAACATAACAAGCAGTGTTAACAGCTTCATACCAAAAGAATGATGGTAATTTGGCTGCTGATAACATTGTTCTGGCAGCTTCAATTAAAGTTCTGTTTCGTCCTTCAGCAACTCCATTTTGTTGTGGAGTTCCTGCAGAACTGTAAGGCCCCGTTCCCGGGACGCTTACAGTTGGACATTCATAGCATCACTACATTAAACAATACATATTTCATTAAATGTTGTAGCGGAATTAAGTTAATAAAAAAATTTGTTTCATTTATAATTACTATTGTTAAGCAATACAAGATTTTCATAAGTTACAAAAGCATCGATTAATTATGTTGGACCAAAAGAACCAATGAGCCATATCAGAAAAACCTTTAAGTCCCAAAGACATCACTACAACTGCTGAAGACTTCGTCAGCTGATAATGACAACAACTGAAGCCTTCATCAGCTGAAGTACAAAGACTGAAGACATCAGCTGAAGTACAAAGGCTGAAGTACAAAGACTGAAGACATCAGCTGAAGTACAAAAACTGAAGACAACAACTGAAGACATCAGCTGAAGACACCAGCTAATGACAACAGCTGAAGTTCAAGTCTGAAGTTCAAGTACAGAAGACTTCAGAGGTTGTCACAACAGCTGAAGAAGTATTTTTCAGTTGTTGTGATGGTTTTCTTTTTCAGTAGTTTCCTTTTAGTTGTTTCCTTTCAGTAGTTTTTTATCAGTAGTTTTCTTTTATGTTTCAGTACTTTGTAAAACGTCTCAAGAGCATGTTCTTCAGACGTTGTAGTTTCAGCAGTTTCTTTTCAGTAGTTGTAGTAGTTTACACTTGTCTTTTGTAAGAAGATGTCAGCTGTTAGACATCTTCAGTAGTTTAGTCTACTTTCAGTAGTTTGTTGTAATAACGGTTAGATGTCACCGTCAAGTGACATCAGCTGACGTCATCTTTCCTATAAAAGGAAAGATGACCTAATTGTAAATGTGCTGAAGCATGGGTTAAATGAAAATATACCTTTTGGTAGAAATTCTCTCTCTCTCTCTCTCTCTCTCTCTCTATAACCATACTGTTTCATTGATACATCTTGTGTGTTCTTGCTATAATTTGTTCTAATTCGTACGCTATTCCGCTGCAAATCCAATCTAATTGATCAAACTAGATGCTTAGATCCTTTCAAATGGTATCAGAGCTGGTTGATCATTGATTGATTTAATAATTGATCATTGAAACTGCTCTTTAGACATCTACGTTTGATCGAATTAGCAAATTTGCAAGAATCGGTTATAGAGATTGAGTTTCTGCTGCTTCTAGTCATTCAATTTGAGGTTCTACATGGTTTTGAGCTAGATTTACTGAAATTACTTTTAATTTGCTTGAATTTATTCAATGGCGACACCGACAAATGATCCTCCCAATGCTAGCTCCTCAACAAAGCCTCGATGCTTGTTAGGAGTGAGTATAACATATGGCAACGACGTATGCTCCATCACCTGTCTATCAACAACGCTGGTTGTTGGAAATCTATGGTGCATGGACCATACAAGCCTATGGTGAGTACTCCGGAAACAAATGAGAGGGTTATGAAGAAACCTGATCAGTATTCGGATGAAGATCTAAAAATGTTCAAAATTGATGCTAAAGCCCATGGAACTCTGGCGATGGCACTGCCTAATGAAATCTATTCAGGGCTTATGCATCATGAAACTGCTCATGACCTCTGGGTTGCTTTGAAAGAACAATTTGGAGGAACCGATGAGGTCTTAGCAAATACTAGGGAAATCCTTGCCCAACAATATGAGACATTCTCTCATAGGAAGGGTGAGACTCCGACTCACTAGTTTGAGCGATTCTCATGTTTGATTTCTGAGCTGAAAATGTTTAAATTAGAGTATTCAAACAGCCAGATGAACAACCGATTCCTCAGATCCCTGCCTGAGAGATGGGACACATACACTATTGTCCTACGCTATAGTGCAAATCTGAGCACTCTATCTCTCACCCAACTTCATGGGAAACTACTGACATTTGAAAGAGAGATAGAACAAAAAAGGAAGTTGTCCTCATCTGGAAAGCTTACTGATGACTTTGTATCAGGCAATACTACACTGATCGGTCAGGAGTCAGAGTATGCTGCATCAGAAAGTGCCTATGATGAGCATATTGATTTCTCTACTAATGTGGAACATGCTTTTGGTGGTGTGGATGGTAGTTCAGGTGGTAGCAGTGATAAATGGTTCTTTTTGATGGAAGATTTGAATAGCATTCCAGATGATGATCTGGAAGAGATGGATATTTTGAGCCAAATGGCAATGATCTATATCAGATCTCAAAAGTTCTACAAAAGAACTGGTAGGAAATTCCCTGGTCACTCTGGCAAAACCAAAGTTGGTTTTAACAAGAGCAAGTTGAGGTGTCACAAGTGCCATAGGCTTGGACACTTTGCTAGAGAGTGTAGATCATCTGGATCTAACTCATCTGCACCCTTTGTGACCTTCCCAAGCAATAGCTCACAAAACAAATGGCAACATTCCACTAGTTCTGGTCATCCATCACAAGCTCAGTCATCACCTGCATATTTTGTCCCTCAAGCTCATATGCCATATCCTTACCCCTGCTATTACATGCCTCAGCCAAACCAAGTTCAAGCACCTATTGCTAAATAACCACATACCATCACAATCTCATCAACAATCTCAACCTCAACAACACAGCTTTTTCACCCCAGGAGTTGTTGACTGGAGCAGTTTACCAGATGATATGTCTGGTCATGAATAACTGTTTCCTGGTACTGGTCAACATGGTGGTGATAATCCCTTTGGAAACCTTGCTCACATGGCCCTGAAGTCTACTGATGGTTCATCTTCAAATGCTTCATCACAGATATTACAAGTATCTTCAGAGTGGCCAAAGCCAAGTTATGTTCTGAATCATGCATAGCCACATTTGCATCTATTAGAGAAGCAAATTTAGCTTTAATTAATAAAAATCTTGAGCTAGAGCAAGCACTTTCCAAAAGTAAAGCTGAGTTTGAGTCTGTTTTGCATGATAAAAATGATAAAATTTATAAACTAAAATGCCAAATCATAGATGATAAGGCTAGGGAAGAGGTACTTCTAGAGAAGTATAAGGGCCTCAAAGAAACAGTTGCAACTACCCAGGTAGAGTGTGAATGCTGGGTAACTTCCTGCAAGGGTTTTGAAATGCTTCTCAGCAGGCAATAAGCTTCCAATGTGAAGTTTGGAATTGGTTATAATCACACTGCTCCTCCTACAAATTTTACTCCCAGGATAGAAGTAGAATCTTAAGGAGAAAGCAATAACCAATCCACCTCATCATGTGATTCATCTTCTGATAAAGCACCAAAGTCAGAGGATGAAGTCAGCATTAATTCCTCACAAAACCAATCAGCTAATGCTAAAACAGCTGATGGTTCAAATGATGAGTCATATGATCAAAGAGTTGATCACTTCAGGTGTTGTCTCATAAAGTACTTTAAAGTACTGAAGCACAAGTTACAACACCTGAAGAACAAACCCAAACTACTGCAAGTACTGAAGGGAAGAAAACTTCAAGTAGAAAGGGTTTGAAAACTACTGAAGAAGATATCAGGAAAGCAAGTACTGAAAGGAAGAAAACTGCAAGTACCGATAGAAAACGGCTGAAGAACAAATCTTCAGTAGTTTCATCTTCTTCAGTAGATGATCAACTAAAGATGAAGAAGAAGGCATGTGAAATATGTGGCTTATTCAATCATCTTACTGATGATTGCTGGTATTGAAAGGGTTCCAAACTCAATCAAAATCAGAACATTAAAGAGAAGATTAATAAAATGAAAGATGAGTTTGAAACCAAGTTTGTACCAGCAACATCTCAACCTGAAACCACAAAGTCCTTAAAGAAATCCAAAAAGAAGGAAGGGGTTCATCAGGCAAAAAGCTGAGGTTGCTCAAAGGAAGATGGTGCAACACAGGAACCCATCACAGCCAAGAGCTGATGTGTCTGATGAGCTGAAAGCTTTAGCAAACAATCAGACACAACTTCTCATGATGGTTCAACATCTATTAGGGAGAGTCAACCAATTAGATGCTCCTGTGGTGAAACCACAGAAAAGGAAAACCAAGCCAAAGGAATCCTTTTCTACTCCATCTCCACCACCTCAGACTGTCAATCATAACAAACAAGTTAGTATTAAATCTGTTGATGAGAACAGACCAAAACCAAAAAGGTTTGGGTCTCAAAAACTAACTAATTTTTTGTGATGAATGCAGGGTTCTTCAGCATGCCAAAGAAGCATCTGGTATGTAGACAGTGGAGGATCCATGCATATGACAGGGAGCAGCTCTCTTCTTAATGACTACTCTCAATGAAAGAAGGGATTTGTCTCTTTTGGCAATGATGCGAAAGGTTACATCATCGGCAAAGGCTTTGTTTCCAATGGTGAAATAAGGTCTGATGATGTTAACCATGTGGAGAATCTCAAGTACAACCTCTTAAGCGTCAGTCAAATGTGTGATAAAGGCCATGTTGCACTTTTCACCAGCCAGAACTATAGGATTCGGTCATCCAAAGTTCTTAGTTTGATTGACAAGGTGTTGGATGAACATACTCTCCTGAAGGCCAACAGGACAGGAAGAGTATATGCCTTAGATCTTTCAAAGAAAATTGATCTAAAAGGCCATCCTTGCCTATTCTCCAACGCTTCTCCTCGGGAATCTGAACTATGGCATAGAAAGCTTGGTCATGTGAATCTCAAAAACATGAACCAGCTGCTTCACCATGGTTTAGTAAGAGGGTTGCCTATGATGGAGTTCAAATGTGATGACAACTGCACTGCCTGCTTAAAGGGAAGCAACACAAAGTATCATTCCCTCCAATAGAAGAGCCAAAGTCCATTGCCTGCTTGCAATTATTGCATATGGATCTTTTGGTCCTGTCAGAGTGACAAGCATGGCATAGAAGAAATACTGTCTGGTAATTGTGGATGATTACTCCAGATTTGTATGGACTTTCTTCTTCCACTCCAAAGATAAAGCTGCACAAGCTATTATGAACTTTGTGTTGTATGATGAGAACAATATTCCCTTCCAGTCAAGTGTGTAAGGAGTGATAATGGCACAGAATTTAGAAAACACACACTTGATGAATTCTACTTGTCAAAGGGAATCAAGCGGCAGTTCAGCATTCCAAGAACTCCTGAGCAAAATGGAGTAGTGGAGAGAAAGAACAGACACTGGTTGAAGCTGCCAGGTCAATGTTGGCTGATTCAGGCTTGCCATTGACATTTTGGGCTAAAGCTATCAACACAGCTTGCTATGTGCAAAATAGAGTATTAGTAAATCAGAGGTTGAAGAAGACTCCTTATGAAGTGCTACATCATTTGGCCCCTTTGATTTCATTCTTTAGAGCATTTGGGTGTCCCTGTTAATTCTCAACACAAATTATCCACTCCAGAAGTTTGAGTCAAAGGTGGATGCAGGGTATTTTGTTGGTTATTCATCTAGTTGCAAGGCATACAGAGTTTTCAACTGCAAAACAATGATGGTTGAAGAGACTTTGCATGTGAAGTTTAATGAATCTCCAAAGGACAAGATTTCACAAAACCCTGTGGAGTTATTTGATTTGGACATACTGCTATATGTTCCTTATCAGTCTCCATTGTTGTTCCTATCAATAGTCCTCCACCTGGTGGTACTGATGATGATGTAGTCAGTACTCACCTTTTCAGGTTTAGTGACCAACTGCCTGAGTCATCTAAACCTGATGCTCCTGTAGCTTCAGTAGCTCCATCCACAACAAATGCTGATGAGATTTCTGAATCCTCTACTTCATTTGAGTTGCCATCACCATCATGGTTTCAAGAATCTTCATCAACATCTGTTGCAGCTGAAGGTCCTACAAACACTTACACAGACCTCATTGTTTATCAAGAGCTGAAGGATCATCCGATGTCTCAAATCATTGGTGATATCAATGCTGGAGTCTCAACCAGAAGTCAATTGTCCAATTTCTGCTTCTATGCTCTCTCATCAGTCAGCAAGAGCCAAAGAACTATCATGTTGCATTAAGAGACAATGGATGGGTTGAAGCAATGCAGCTTGAGCTTCTTTAGTTCAAAAAGCAGCAAGTGTGGGAGCTTGTTCCTTTACCCCAAAGTAAGTGTGCAATAGGCACTAAATGGGTGTTTAGGAATAAAACAGATGAAAAGGGTCAAATTGTTAAGAACAAGGCCAGACTGGTTGTACAGGGGTTTGCACAAGAAGAAGGTATTGATTATGATGAAACCTTTGCCCCTGTAGCCAGACTGGAGGCAATTAGATTGTTCTTAGCTTATGCTGCTTTTCATAATTTTAAAGTTTTTTCAAATGGATGTCAAAAGTGCATTTTTATATGGTAAAATAAAAGAAGAGGTTTATGTGTGTCAACCACCAGGTTTTGAGGATAATAACACATCCAGATTGGGTGTATAAGCTTGATAAGGCTCTATATGGTTGAAACAAGCTCCTAGAGCCTGGTATGAAACATTGTCTTACTTTCTTCTTCAAAGTAATTCACTAGAGGCTCCATAGATAAAACTTTATTCATTAAGAAAGTAGGGCAGCATAAGCTACTTGTTCAAATTTATGTTGATGATATTATTTTTGCATCCTCTGATCCACAGTTGTGTGATGAATTTACAAAATAATGCAAAAGAAGTTTGAAATGAGTGCCATGGGAGAATTATAGTTCTTTCTGGGTTTGCAAATCAAACAAAGGACTGATGGAACCTTCATTCATCAGTCCAAAATACAAAAGATCTTTTGAATAAGTTTGATTTACAAAACTGTAAGCCTTGTTCTACTCCCATGAGCAGCACCACACACAACTGGAAGTTGATAGAAAGGTAAAGCGGTTGATGAAACCCTTTACAATGTATGATTGGGTACTTGATGTACCTTACAGCTTCTAGACCAGATATTATGTTTGCAACATGTGTCTGCAAGATTTCAGGCTGCACCTAAAGAATCCCATTTGATTGCAGTCAAAAGGATCTTTAGATACTTGCAAGGTACTCAATCTCTAGGACTTTGGTATTCTACTGGGCATTCTTGCAAATTAGTTGCTTTCTCAGATAGTGACTATGCAGGGTGCAAAGTCACCAGAAAATCAACTTCTGGTGGATGCCAATTTCTAGGCAATTGTTTAGTTTCTTGGCAGAGTAAGAAACGAACTCGAATTGCTACATCAACTGCTGAAGCAGAGTACATTGCTGCTGTAAGTTGTACATCCCAGGTACTCTGGCTTCAGAATCAATTATTGGATTATGGCATTACAGAGACTAAGACACCATTACTCATGGATAGTGCTTCAGCTCTTTGTATTGTTAAGAATCCAGTCCCCAACATTCTAGGACCAAACATATTGAGACCAGACATCATTTTATTAGGGATTGTTATGAAAAAGTCTGATTGATCCAAAGTTTGTTCCTAGTGCTGATGAGCTTGCAGATATCTTTACTAAGCCTTAGACAGTGCACATTTTCAAAATCTGGTGCTAAGGTTTGGTATGCTGCAGCTGGAATAATTGACTAATACTGATGCTCTCAGGTCACAAGTACTGATGAGCATTAGTATACAAAAGTCAAAAATAAGTACTGATGAGTTATTTTGTCTTCAGTATTTTTCATATCTACTGATGTGTTATAACTACTGAAGGCTAAAATACTTCAAAGTACTGAAGTACATTATTTGTTGAAAAGAACTGATGAAGTTACAACTACTGATGTGGCTATAACTACTGATGTCTATTTCTACCAAATAAGTACTGAAGAACAAATTTTGTCCACAAGTACTGATGTGTAATCTTACACATAAGTACTGAAGACAACATTTGTTCACAAGTTCTGAAGAATAATTTATTTCATCAGACCTTCTGAACATCTGTTCACAAGAGCTGAAGAATAATATTCACAAGAGCTGATGACCAATGAAACGTCTGAAAAATCCGACAAAGTCTGATGAGTAAGTGTTGAGGTTAGAATGAAACAACTGAACTGACGACAACAGTGATGAGTAACTTTACTCTTCAACTGATTCAAACAACTGATGTTTCATTTCAAAACAACTGAAGGACAAAACCATGTCTTCAGTATTTTACAACTACTGATGACTAACACCAGTCCTCAGTTGTTTACAACCTCTGAAGACAAACCATGTCTTCAGTAGTTTCAACTACTGATGACTAACACCAAGTCCTCACCGTTTATAACAACTGAAGCCAAACCATGTCTTCAGTAGTTTATAACTACTGATGACTAATACCAAGTCTTCAGTGTTTACAACCTCTGAAGGTTAAAACCATGTCATCAGTCGTTTAAAACAACTGATGACTAACACCAAAACCTTCAGTCGTTTTCTTTCAGCCGTTTCATACCCATACTCTATAAATACCTAACCCTAACTTCAGAGTTTTTCATTCTCTCACAAACCTAACGTTCAAAACTCTGAAACCTCTCTCCTCATATTAATGGCGACCATGCAGCTCAAACCAAGACACAACTGTGTTGCTACCTTACCAACCACCTTTTGGGCCAAGTTTGATAATGCCATTGATCTAATGGTCCATTCTCCATACAAAATGGCCTTTCTTCTTAATCCGACCATCTATGCCGAATCCCTAAACCAGTTCTGGACGAACGTCACCCTTACCACTGGGAGAATGACACCGAGGTCTCTCTCCAGTCGTTCGTCAACAACCACAAGGTAGTCATCACTTCTGCAATCATTCGCCAAACCCTAAATTTGAATGATGCCACTTTCATCACTGAGTATCCAAATGGCACAATCGATCTATCTTTTGCCCACCATGGATACCAGGGTGACCTTCGTGCTTCTACCATCCTCAAGAAGCACTTCCATGATGCTGAACGATTGATCTTTCACATGGTCAATATCTGTCTTGCCCCTAAAACTTCATCATGGGATCAAATGTCATCCAGGTGGCAACAGGTATTGTATTCCATCCTAGAGCAACAAAGTTTAAATTTTTTCTGAAATAATATTTTTAGAACTTAAAGATATAGCTGTGAAACCTTTGGCTAACTGATGGATATTATATCCAAGGTTCATCATGGCCATCATTGAAAACCAGCTTCAAGCTGAGGGACTTGTTGGCCTTGGAGTCCCTGCTCTGGCAGTATGCCTGAAGTATACTCCAGGCACAACTCAGACCAACATCTAAACAGGCTGCCAAGATGCTAAAACCTAAGCAGCGGGAACCCACAACCTCCACCTCCAAATCCAAAGTCCCCACCAAACCCAAAACCAAAAAGCCCAAAGGCAACTCAGGGAGTTGAGTCCCCTGAGGATGCCCCTGTAACACAAAGGCAGGAAGTAACTACTGGTATTAATTCCCCAGTAGTTACAAGGACTCAACCAGCCAAAACCACTCTGGAATCCTCTCAACAGGATCCTGAAGCAACCACTTCCGGGCAGCCACATCTCTGGAACCTATCTCACTTGAGAAGGTTACCATTGAAGAGCACCACTCTCCCCAGGTGCAAACAGATTCACCCCAACCTCCCATTGCAACCGCCCCTCAAAGTCCAACCATTATTATTGCAAAATGTTGACTCAGCTCAACACTCCACCCTCTCCCCAGAACCTATCACAACTGGAAAACCCAACCAATGAGAGGGAGGAACCAAGTTTGCTGAGAACCCCCAGCATAGGGATTACAATGTTCAATCTCCTAGTGTGGAAGAGGAGATCAGAACATCTGGTGAGGCTGCCACTTCTCCTGCTTTAGCACATGAACAGGATTA